>NJRQ01000078.1:222545-293057 GCA_003063805.1 Aphaenogaster ashmeadi
TTGCAAAATGAGATTTATTGTTATTTCAACTCACCCAATATTCCATCAAAGTTTGAAAACTTTTGTAATTAATGTTAAATTTTCGAATTTTAATGTCTTTACTGACTGGCCTATATGACACATCTTTTCACTTACCATAATATCAGCTCAAAAATACAAGTCAGGCTTTTTAATCTTTTTAAATTTAGGTAGCAACTTGTTAGACTGCTGTTTTGTCTACCGCGCTTGAGGAAGGACGTTGAGTCGTACCAGGTTAATAAAAATTGCGCCCCCCTTCAAGTGGCGCCCAGAGCATGTGCCATACTTGCCATACCCTAGATACGCATCTGCTTCTAATGTTAAAAAGGAATAAAATAAAAGTGAAACTTTTATAGAAATGTATTGTTCGAAGTTCTTATTTATATCACCTTTTTCTTTCCTTTCCGTTTTACATCACATAATATATCTCCTTGACCTCTTTTTAATATCTTAAATTTTCGAACTCAAGTTCTTAATTAATTCCATGTGCAGTAGGCTTCACTAGTTTTTAAGCAATAACTATTGCTTATCAATAAATTTATTGATATTTTTTAAATTTAAAATATAAAAAGTAATCCAGAAATCTCAATGATACATTATGTATGTGCGTCACTTTTGTCTTCAGTGACCATTATTAATTGTTACCATCATTCATAATTACTGTCAGAAACTTACATTTGTAAAAACCGAGTAGTATTAAAGTATAGTATTAAAGTAGTATTAAAGTATTAAAAGATATAATTAGATTAAAAAATGGCACTTATCAAGCTTTCAAGAATAGAATTTTAAGTCCAAAGGTTAAAGCTGTCAAAAGTTAAACTTTTAAGTTACTAAAGTACATACAAGAATAATACAATATAAAATAAAAGACGATACAAATAAAAAGCCCGAACAATTTCGAATGCACTATCTATAATTAATAAAACAGCCTTTCTATGCACAGAATAAATATATTAGTTTATTAAAAATAATTTTTTAATTACTGTTGGCGGATGGTATGTTTGACAAGGATTAAATAATCTTATTGTTAGACTGAATTTTATTTTAAATATATCTTTTACATTTTATTAGTGCATAAAAGCTTTCTACTTTATTACATACTCGCGTTTTAATGTAAAAATGTACAATTTAATTTATTAGGTAAATGATAAAGCGCGTATAATAACTAGAATAAATATTACGCGGAAGAGAAAAGAGATAGACTTATAAATTAAAAAACCAAGAGAATAAAATACATAATTACAAAATTATCGTAAATTTTCTATCAAAAAATTAAAATAATATTAACACAATACGATTTTAATGATAGTCTAGCTAAAAATTATATCGTATCTCTATTTCAAAATACATACAATGCATTAAATACATAAATAAAAAATGATTACTATAAAGAATAGATAAATTCTTATAAATTTCTTATCATCAAGAAGATTATTTACAATATTTATTTAACAAGATTGATGTAAATGCATATATGTTTTTACGAGAGCTCATATAAGGGTTAGTTCTAGCATTAAAAAATTATATTTATTTCAATATGTACACAATGCATTAAATACGTAAATTAGGAATGATTACCGTAAAGAATAGAGGAATTTTTATAAATTTCTAATAATAAGAAGATTGATGTGATTTACGATATTTATTTAACAAGACATCGATATAAGATGTAAATACATGTATTTTTTACGAGAGCCCATATAAGCGTCAAGATAGAAAATACATCTATTTCCGCAAGCTGATTAGTGATATGAGATCTATTCCGTTGTAGTATAATAGGGTATTATAGAAAGTAATTTATTCACTGTCAGCGGCTGCATCTGTAAGGCTCGTCGATCGATCGGCTGCTCCTTTTCGAGAGGAGCCTGACAGCCGTGCGCGTTGTGCTCTCACATACTCACTCGGTACGTTAATAACGACGTGCACGCATGGAATTCGATAGATTGCGAGCGATCCGCCACTGAAATTCGACGTACAATCGGTAGCCGGCTCGCGAGTGGATTAGGCGGCTCGGATAAATTTTCAATTGGATCGCTAAGCTCCCTCGCAATAACTGACGTTGCACGTTATGCGCTGGCATATTTCATAACAATTGGACATATTTCACGGACGCAGAGCACGCATCTGCGTCTAATTCCACGCAGCAAAAAGTAAAACTTCCGTCTCGAGGGAAAGAGTGATTTAAAGCGGAAAATTTCGATGATTTGGAAATGCAAATTAAAATTGAATCTTCTAAATATTATTATTGCCACATTAATTTTAAACTGTAGAATAAATTATTTTTATAATTTCACCTGAATTTAATGCTCGTCTTTGATCTATCTTATACTATAGTTTTTTTTATATAAATAGTCGAGCTTGTTTATTTAACAATTTTCGTCTAAATATTTATAAAATAATCTATCTATCGTGTAATAAATCATTAATTCTATAAATAACCGAACATTATGATTAATATAACAATCTTTCTATGTTTCTAGGTCTTTTTTCTAATCTAACGATTATTATAAATCTTACTATGTTTCTAGATTTTTTAAATTCTCTAATAAAATAACGGATTTGAAGATAAAGAATTGCGTTGCATTTGTTGGGAGATATGTGATGGCGATGTGAGGTCAGATAAAATATTTTAAAAAAAAGATCAATTCAAAGTTAATGCCGCGCAAGTTGAGTATACGCAAACAATCATTTTAAAAATTTAGCAGATTCGATTCTCTAATGACTGCGCATTTTATGCGCTTTTTCGCCCGAACTCGTGTGCAAAATTCCAGCTCGCTTTTGCTGCTTGTTAATGAAAATCAATGCTTGAACACTCGTTAAACGCTCGCGATCCGCATGTAGCAGCTCCAAATGTTGAACGTGTCGCGCCTGATCCGAAAGCAACGCGAGTTCTCCATTTCCGCAGATTTACGAGCATGCCCGCTTTAGTTTATGTTGTGTCCCGTTTGCTGCTGACTGATTTGTGATCTTGGCGGAGTTACGTCCACACTCGCGTGACATTCGATGTTCAAACGTACCTTCCGCTTAAATGCACCGCTCAAATACAATTAAATACAATCAGATTTCATTATCGCTTGAAAGCGTTATCAAGAGTAACGTATGTGTCGTTTTTTTGGATCTCATGCACCTGCGATATTAAAAATTTTTGCGATACAATATCCTCTAATTTTTTTATCTATCTAGCAAGAATTTGGTTTGATAAATTACCGTGAAAAATGTTCTATTAGACATTAAATGTGTGTGAAAAAGAATTTTTATTGCATTTTATAAACAAACATATTTTCAACAAATAAACAAACATATTTAAACAAATAATATTTTTATTGCATTTTAGAAACAAACAATCGCTTGCATAATACCTTCATAATTTTTACATAAACAAATTGATATTTTTATATTTCATAATAGTCACTGATATTCTTCATTGTACGATTTTGTATTGCATCTGAAAAAAACATAAAGATTAGGCCGAATATCCATTTGGGGAATAACAATAATAATTAATTGAAGAACAAAAACGTACTTGTGAAACTTAAGTATGGTCGATATGTTTATGAGGAAAGTGCAATCATTGGATAATATTTCAAACTCAATTATTAATATCGTAATAGATGTCTATATCATAACAGCAAATGTGTTAATAGGTAGGAAAACGTTGTTGAGTCGCCTGTTGAAATAATAACGCGTTGCATATGCCACGTTTCCGCAAGAATGCGCATAGTCATTGCACGATAATTATAATTGAATGCGATTTGAAATTAATGATTACCGGCGCCGAGCTATTAGTGCGAATTTTATCTCATCTGTTCTCGTCTATTTAATGCGGTGATGTGGTGCCATAATAACGCATCGATTTACGGATTTGCAGTAAAAGCATATATGCACGCATCTATTAACATTTTCAGAATGCTCAACGTTTCGAGATAGCGCTTCGATTATAGGAAGTTCCATAACGGATTCCTACATCCATTGTCGGCGAACGTATCATTAACATCCGAATTATCTGAACATAATTTTCGTATCGCATTGTGCTATGTATTCGATATGGTGGCAGATCACATATTTACGGCTGAATAAATTCATTTAAAAGGATATAATCTTGCCTATATCGTTTCGTTATTGTAAGCGCCATTTCACGCAACTTTTTCGAAGTAAACTTGCCAATAAAGCGCTCCTGCAATATAAAAAAATTATTGCCGAGGTATTTTTACTCGACTGTTCTTCGGTTATCTTTATTTCACGAACAGGTCAACAGGGGATAGAGATTGAATCTCCGAAGTAGAATCGCAAACTGTAGCCGGCACGGACCATCAACAATGTGATAATAACGCAATCGTGTGCTACTCGATTCCATCATTAATGTCGATCTATTAAATAAATAAAGACCATAAGAGTTTCGTTTTTCTCGCTGTCGTTTTTTTCTTATATCTTTTCTTATGTCTCGCTGTCAGGAACTGGAACGGCAAGCTCGTAGAGCGCAAGATTTGCGTATGCATGAGAGATTTTGTATTAATAATTCAACGAGTATTTCCTTACACAGAGCAACATATTATCGATTTCTCTTAACAAAGTTCGCCGAAGTTAGACGGAAAATGCTCCTTTCGTTTTAGCATACAAAACTGAAAATTCCAAAGTGATTCTTGCGACATATTAATAATTCATCCAGTATCCTCTTTTTAGTTGCGAAGCGTCAGCTATATATTTCACTTGCGAGAAAAATTAAGACATTCCTTGATGAGTTTATTTCTTGAAATTAAATTTCAGAAGATCTGGATAGAATTTTTAAAGAGCACTTCAGATAATATTATTTAGAAGTTAATGTTTTACAAACAGATAAAGTAGAGTTTTACAAACGATTTTCTCTAGAATTGTTAAGATTGGGAACATAAATATTTTTTCTACTGTATTACTGTGCTTGTGAAACAAATTGAGAGTACGGAACAAAATTGACGTTCTTATGCTTCATAGATTGACAGAAAATAATTGATAATATTTTATTATATTATATATATCATCTTGTATATCAAAATTAATAAATAGGATTATATTTATTGAAATATCAAAAATATATTTATACTAAATATATGTATAATTTCTCCTTAATTAAATTACTATGATATCTACATTGCGTTATTATACATTAAATTACTCGGAAATTTATTGTATAAATTAATATAAATTATATCTGTATTACGATTGAAATATTTTATGCGATAAATTATGACTCTATTAAGGTTGCTATTAACCCAAAATGATTGCATGATATAATTGCGAGAGGAACAATGCGGTTCGCACTCCTCCTATTGAACGAAATAGATGAGATAAAGTATATCATTAACTAAATAAGTAATTGATTACTAGCGCATATAATTAACAAAATGATTAAATGGATAATTAATTGCTCTGCAATTACTGTTATCTCGCATGCATATGTAACTGATATAGTAAAAATTCTCAATTACGTGCGTCACGTTTAGCCACAAGCATAATATATATTCCATTAGAAGATATAAAATATTTTTTGCCGGACGTGATGCAACGGCTCCGTGTTTCCATTAAACTAGCTCAGTATCGCTCACGCAAAAGCTGACCTGCGAAATGATTCACGACGAAGTTTGCACTGCCCGCAGAATCGAATTACGAAAGTTCACCAAAGGTAGCGACCCACGCCTTCGAGAAAGAGAGAGAGAGAGAGAGAGAGAGAGAGAGAGAGGGTTGGGAAATTTTGATCCAATTTTTTCATTCCTAGTTGATTATTATCCGATTCGGTTCGTAGAGACGTGGGCTTTCGAGTATAACATCGAGAAATTCTCTCTTCTCGAAAGTTTGTAACAAAATTATTCCCAGCAACTGAGAAGGCAGTCCGTTTTATCTCGTTTATGGTAGGGCTGTTCTTAAAGTCTACGATTTCGCGATCCAAGCAAAGATCAACTTTAGAAGCACTGACGAATAAGAGAAAATCGGATGGATCTTCAAGTGCGATGTGCTGGAAAACGATGTGATTTATCCTACGGTTTTTTTTCAATATGTAAATTCCAACATTAGAACATATCTATTTTGACATAAGTGTATACCGCTACATATCAGTACATTTTAATAACTGATAACTTAAAAATATACAGGATAAGCTTTTTTAACATATTTACAGTACCGGCCAAAATTATATTACCTTTAGATTTTTTTAGCATAACTTGTTTTAAGGTGCACGGATCTCTATCAAATCATAACATGTTTTGATGGTAGGTATAGCTTACTGAACAAATAACTTCATCAAATAATGAAAACAATAACTTGCGAAAAATTAATTTAATCAAAATCTCCAAAATATGTTAAATTTAATAATAAACTTTGAAAAAAAATCATTATAACAAGTATAAATTTCTTGAAAATGAACAACTAATCCATAATTTATATTGTACGACTCTAGTATTTTGTAAATTATGGTTGTTCATTTTCAAGACATTTATACTTATTATAATGATTTAAAGTTTATATAAATAAATTTCTAGTATCGCCAGTGATAATTTAACAGAATTGTTTGGTTTAAATCGACCCAACTGGACACAATTTATTAATATAATAAATTCACAACGTTTCTCGGCCTGAGGCCCTTCTCAAGTGACTGTCTACAATTAACAATTTAGGCCGAAACGTTGTGAATTTATTATATTAATAAATTGTGGCCAGTTGGGTCGATTTAAACCAAACAAATCCGATTTAAAGTTTATTATTAAATTTAACATATTTTGGAGATTTCGAATAAAATTAATTTTTCCCAAGTTATTGTTTTCATTATTTGATAAAAAGTTATTTGTTCAGTAAGCTATACCTACCATCAAAACATGTTATGATTTGATAGAGATCCGTGCACTTTAAAACAAGTTATGTTCAAAAAACTTAAAGGTGATATAATTTTGGCCGGTACTGTATTAAGCGTTAAGGTAGACATGATATCAATTTTCAATTTTTTTAATGTATAAAATATTACATCCCTGAATACATTGAGTTATCCCTTTATTAAATTTTCCGTTTAACGAATACTAAGCTTTAGAAAGAAAAAGGGGAAGAAGAATGGGCCGTTTTTTCGAGATAATAATACGTCAATTCGATGATAATCTGCATAATTGGATTTTCAAATCTTCTTCGAAGGTAACGTACATGAATGCTTCGCGAAAATTTATCGAAGAAAGATTTCAAGACTTCGATTTCAAATTCATCGCATTTGTCTCATGCACTCGAAAAGCAAGCCCTATAATATGAAAGCTATATCTCGATGTGGAAGAAACGGCTTCCTTGTCGTTACGGCGGCGGCCCGAGACGACGACGGTATGGAGAACATAAGTGGCACTACGCAGCGTATCAAGCGTAAAGTGGATCCGTGTATTTCGAAAGGATGGGAAGAATGAGAAACGAGACTTCTCGACCGAAGAGACGGTCGAGGAGAGCGGCGGCTGCGGCACGGCGGCACGGTAACTTCCGGCGAAGAGACGCCGTTTTCGTCGGCGGCGGATTTCATGCCGCGGGACGATATTTTTTATTTATGAGGACCGTTAACGTACTGAAGCCTCGAAGCTAAAGCCCCCGGCCAATATCTATGATAATGCGCGATATCGTGTGACGCGGGTTTCGACGACGATGAAACGTGCCTGTGTCACGGAATCGCACGTGCGTATCATGCGGGTTCATAAGGAGAGTTGACTTCGATTATAGCAATTGTCGTGGAACATATATATCCAATTATAATAATTATTTATTAATGTAATATATTCTATATCAATTAAATAGTATCTTAGTTTATCACAATTTGAATCTTTTTCAACTTTTCATCCCGTAATTGCAAGCACGATCAGAAGACATACCGTTTCCTCGTCAGAGAGTCAAAAGTCAAAGACGGAAGAGTTGTCGAGTTAATTAAGTGTAGCAAATAGTAACTGAGAATAAACTATTACTCTCGTTGAAAATAATTATTATTTACTATACCTTATAAAGTACAATTATCATATTTCATTAATTGATTATAATGCCGGACTCGTTATCGGACATAATTATTATAATTATCTAGTTACATCAATAGTGATTGTTTGATCAATGTCGTTGGTTTTTTAAGAATATGTTAATAGCGGGAATATAAACTGCCTTATTTCCGAATAATATGACCTCATCTTTAGACTAAAATCTAAGCGAGACCCTTGAGGCGTGCACGTATCAGCTGCCACGCCAGGTTTATCGTCGCCAATCATCGAATTCTAATCTTACGCCGGCATTATGGTATCGTGCTCAACGCCATCAGATATCAAATTGTATAATCTGTTAAAAGGGCAACGAAGTAAATCACGGCGTTATTAAATCTTTCAAATGGCTATGGTCCTTATCTGCTTAAAAAAATGGATAAGAAATGGTAGAAACTTGAAACGACACGTAAAAAAAGAAGATAATGAAACGGCGAATAAATTAGCGTTTAGATAAAAATGCAAATGAAGAAGAGATTTAATTATCCATTTGCATTTCTAAAACTATCTTCGTAAGATTCTGAATCGCCATAAGTCTGAATCGCCATATTATAAATAGCAAAATTAATTACCCAAACAGCACAAAATATCCTCAGGATGATCCTGAATATATCCTAAATATCCTCGGATATATGTGGAATATATTTAGGACATAATACAAATTCAAACAGTTCAGGATGTCTTTTGGATCTCTTAAGGAAATCCTGCGTGACTATATGAGATATCCTTGAAACGTCCACAATGCATCCCAAATTAGTCAGAATATGTTATTGAGACAATATACATATATAGGCTATTTCTAGGATTAATTTAAGTTATAGCTATCAAGGATATCCAATGAATTTATGAGCAATACGCGGCATCGCCGCCAGATGGACGCGGTGGAGTTTATTTTCTCGTAAGTAAAAACCACACAGGATGGAATAAAAGATGCAGCATTATGAGATTATTCACTCATGTTCTAATAATATAATTCTTTAAAGGAGAGTCCCCAAAAGTGGATTCCAAGATGAGAGTAAGGAGATGTTACTTGAAATTCTTGAAAAGTACAATTATATAATTAAAATGACGGAAAAATATTCATTAGATATCTAATACAAATTATGTTCAGTATGGGTCCTGGATTAATTTAAGATATATTGTAGACATTCATCCAAGGATTATAAGATTTCCTATGGACATCCTGCAAACATCTTTAGGACTTGAAATAAAATCTCCTGAGGATACTTCCAGGTATAGTCCGAGGCGCTCATTTGCTATTCCTCAGGACGTCCTAAAGAAGTATGAGGAGCACAACAGGATGTCCTCAGGATATCCTGCATATCCAAGCAGGATGTCCTAAGGACATCCAAAAGACATCCATGTGCTGTTTGGTTAAATTATTAATGTCGCAATCTTTGTGCTGAAAGAAAAACTTGAGTCTGAATGGACCAAAAGAATCTCTATATAAAAGAAAATATGAAAAACATTTTTTAATATATTTTTGATTATTACTATTATTTCCGGATCCGATTACAGTTATTAATAATCATACAATGGCTGCGTTCAGGAGACACAACCGTTGAGTGAGCAATCGAACGTGATTGGTCTTACTTCTGGAACCAACAAATCAACGTCGAGTGTTGACAAGACGATGCTGCAACGGTTGTGTCTCCTGAACGCACCCAATCTTCGTTGTTAGTCCTTTTCGCAGTCACTTGACTATTTTTTTTACAAGCGAGGACACGTGCCGTTTACATCAAATCGATCTCCATTACCACGCTGCCGGAAGTCCCTTGACTTTTCCTGTACAAGGGTGAATAGAGACAAGACTCGAAGAGGCAAGCACGCGAGCCGCTCGCACTTCCGCGCGGAAGTTTCCGTGCTTTCGCTATTGACGGTCGAAGTTATTCTTAACTCGCGTTGGAAATCGAGCCGCTGTCTTTGAGAACTTCGCGCGCCGGCTCACAATCAGGCGACATTAAAATTGAACGGCACGTGTCCGAAGGGCGTAAAAGTGTTCGTCCCCGATTTCCAGTGATTTTCTGTCGCAAAAATCCGATAGCCGACAGAACGCGTTAATAAGTCGCGCGACCTAGTTTCGAGAGAACAAAAACATTTTCAAGAAGAATCCAACGTTTCTGTTTTTTGATAAATGTTTTTTTGATAAACTTTATTAATCATGTGTCTCGGAATTGTATGTATTTAAATATTACATAAGAGAATATCTTCTTCTCTCTCTCTTTCTCTCTCTCTCGCCGTCTTTATTTTACTATAATAATAAACAAGATGGAAGATATTTAAAGAATCGCGCGATTCTATTGCATTAGTAAGTTATAGCGCAAAGTTACTGAAGATTCGTGTAACGGATTACTCTCCATCTTGGTTTCCATCTTATTATACAACTTACAAAAGGATTAAGGGGATTTTCCGAGGATGATTACGATTTAATCAGTTTTTGCTGCGATATAATACGTAGCTGCTTCGACATTGATGAGAGAAATTACGTAGGCGTAGAAAGAGGTTCATAATACGTTGTCGCTATATTACTGCTTTATTGTTTACAGCTTACAGCAGTGATCTAAAAATTCAAATTTAAATACAAAGATATCTCGAAATCTTTTATTTGGTGAGATTAAAAGTGTACTTGAATTTCTGTTCGTTTTATTCTCTGTTAATAATAAATAAAAGTCGATAGATTATGTAATAAATTTCTCGTTTATATTAACTGTGTCAGAATTATAAAATCTGAAAGATTAAATTATAAGAGAGAAAAATGAAAAAAAATGAAAAAAAATGGAAAAAGGGAAAAGGAGGAAGAAAGAGAGGCATAAGTTAGCGCGAAACTTTACCAAGGTGAATGTAGGAGGGTCAAGGTGATCAGCGCAAGGTGCTGTTTGCAATGTAAACTAGCGCACGTCAGTTGAAACAGCTGACGATATATTGTATAAATAATCATTTTCAATACTACCACTACGTGCATCGTATTACTGCGAGTTTGGAAACTGCAATCGCTCGCACCTTACGTTGCAGTCGCAGTGATCATGTCATGATATGTAAGAAGTATATTTTTTTAAATCATCAAAGAGATGTAAGCATCGCAAGTTTTAAATAAAAATATATGTATCAAATTTATTATTTAATTATATAATTAAAAATTAAATTTATTAAATCTGGTGTAAAGTTATTTTTAAAAAAACAACAACGCACTCTTTCAAGAGTATAGCAATGGAAAACTATAATGCAACTTATGCTTGAACATATTATTTTAGATTTCCAAGCAAGCGGGAGGTGAGAGAATTTAAATTTCAATGGCAAAAAGTCTCAATCATATATCTTCGAAATACTGTTCAGCTTGAAAGTAACGACTGCTACCTTGGGTGTTATAGTTCTACCTAATTGGATTTACTATCTCGATTTACAAAATTAATGGACCTGCGTTTCCAAAACGACCGATGTTCTTGTTCTTACTCGCGGAGCATCGTAGTGCAGAATTAATTCAACGATACTCCAATGCGAAGTACGGAGGAGACGTTGTTGTGAGCGTAGGAGGGTTTTCCTCATCACTCGGGCGTGCCATCCCTCCTCATCCTCCGCTCTCTTAATTTCTCATCTCCTGGGAAATGCGAGGCGCCGGAAACGAGACGGCGAGGTTGTTCTCGCGGCCGTCGGAAGAAGCTGCACGAAGTATGCGACGCGGACGGTTAGCACGCGACGCTCTTAACGCCCTGACAGAGAGTGGGTAAGACACCCGCCTCCGTGTAATCACATAGTTGCTACAATTCCCGCGATAATCCGGTCGCGGATTATCGCGCAGGATCTATCCGGGTGCACGAGCTGCGGGTGTCCTGCATTTATAATGCATCATACTGGTGGCGAGTGTGAGCTGTGCAGGCAACTTCGATAATTCTTTTCTTCATTGGCAACAATCGAGTTGAAAATTTAATTCTACATTATACCTATAAGTTGTACCAAACTTGAAGGATATTTTCGAGATATGATATTACAAAGGCTGTTGTCCTCTTTTGATGCTACGAATTAGTAGTTATTTCCGTTTCCTCCAAGTTGAGGATCAAAGGAGGTCTTTCTCTTAGAACTTCCAACAGGACTCTAGGTACTGTGTATTTTTAGAAATTGGATATTCGAAAGACATCAGAGAAAGACATTACGCAATTGTACCGAAAATTATGATCGATAATGTATTTGTTGCTGAAAATGATAATATTATAACTAACATTTCTTTTTTTTTACAAAAATGTCACAAAATAGAAATTTTAGCATTGAAATGTGTATGCGTATTTATGAAAGTTGATGTGATAAATATATGTAGGGATATATATTAATCAAAAAGAACTGGAATAAAATACCATTTGGCGTATTCGTTAGTATTTTATACCTTAACACTGATTACATTAGTCCAAAATAATAGAAGTTGTGTTCCATGACAGAAACCAGTATTAATATTTTTAATTGTAGTTGAATTTTTCGATAGGATTTAGAGACTTAAAACAGATGAAGAGGCGAGAGTTGTAAGATTAAAGATAGGAAGTATTTAGCAGTATTAAGAGATTTAGATTTTAAATCAGTAGAACAAGAAGACTAAACAGAATAATAAGCAGGGCCGTATTAATTCGTAGGAGGCCCTCGGGCCGCCGTACGTATGAGGATCCTCGCATATTTTTTGAGTACTAAAAAAATTGATTAAAATAGAAAAATTTAATAATATTCTTGTTTATTCTTAACAGTTGTAAAATAATTTGATTAAAAATAAACTTTTTTCAATATTTTCATCAATTTTTAAATCGAATTTTTTAAATTAGAATAAATACCAAATAAGCTTTCCAGCGAACTTTCGTTTTTTTTTTCTAATGTAAATGTTTTTATGAATATTTGAGGAGTTATCAGTAATAATTTTAAAAATTATTAGGTAAGTTGTATTGTATAATAAAATAAAAACTATATATCATTTGGTAAAACTCGTACGAAAGTTGTAAAGGCGCCAATCCTGAGAATGCGGGAAGGTGCTACAATTTCAGTACTCGCTCATAATGGGGACAATATTCCAATTAAATTTTAGTTATAACTCACAAGTTCAATGAAAGATAACTCAAACCAAAATTTTGACTAAATTAAACAATTTTTTAATACATTAATTATTTTGTATAGGCAATCTATCTATAAGGAGTTTCAATTTAAATCGATATTAGAAATTTTATTTAATAATTCTGCTTATTAAACGGATTTAAATACTTTTCCTACAAGAAATTGTTTAAACTATTTTTTAAAATTTTATTACTAAGTTTTTTGTACATCTTCAAAATTTTGTAAACATTTTTTCTTAAATTTTTGTTTTGAAAATTTGTTTTTAAATAAGAAATTTGTTGGGGCCCTTGTAAGAGCGGGACCTTGGACTTAGGACTGGGTAGGCCCATGCCTAGATCCGACCCTGAAAAGTGTACCTCTTTCCCGTTCCCGAGAAAAATCCTTTGAATCACACATTTTTTAAGGATTAACGGCCGTCTTCTGTCCTCTGAGTCCCATTTTCTCGGAAACGAGAAGGAGGTACACTTTGGCATCGACATATTTGTAATTAGCTTAACAAAATCTTTCATTTGATACTAAACATGACCACAAATTCGAGTACGAAAAAATTGGGGAACATTTATGCGCATTTTTGCGGTCACTCTTTCTCGGGGCGGGCTACGGAAGATTGAATCCCATCCAATCCCATCCAATCCCACACGAGATCACGCCCGTCCTCATTATCTCCGTGGTATTTGCTGCGTCGTCACAATTATCTGATTACCGGCGTAAAGCTCTGTCGGCAGCTTGCCCGCGCGTAGTTTATTCATTAAACGCGTCGTCTCGCTGGGATCTCTCCTCCCGTATAATACCGTTGTTCGCACGTGAAAAAATTTTGGTTGCACAGCACGCGTCCAAGATTCGGATACAAACTTGATAGCATTTACATTGGGGGCGAAAATAAAGGAAACAAAAAAGAATTTGATCGATTGCGCGGAAGAGCAAAACATTGCACGTACAAATATTTGCGCACGGTAAATTTTTATGTTCTACAATCGGCTAGCTCTGCCGAACGAGAAAGGAATAGTTACCGTCATATTTCGAAAGCATGCAGTCGAATTTGCATAACGGCGCCGAATGACGTTACGAGATAACGTTCGCAAATTGATATAATTACGAGACCATGGAAGTAAAATAGTTGAGCGGAGACAGTTGGAATAATATTTGACTGCAAAATTTTACTCAAATATCCGTCCGAAATAAACGTTGGCAGCGGCGTTGCGCTCGTGCAAAATCGACGAGAGTAATTAATTCACGTAGTAATAAAGTAGAATAATTATACTTCTCCCCTGGGTTATAGCGAGTGCGTTGTTTCTGAAAATCCATCGCGTTATACGCGGAAGCGAATACAAGTTTTATGCCTCGGGTTAAGGATTATAGCGGGACCGAATTCTCGATTAAATTTTCGAAAGCCGCCCACGCGTACACCCTCACACTGTCGTCCCGTAATCTCGCACGGTTTTCGCATAGATTACCATCGGTTGCGTTGAGATTATGACGTATATATTGTGCTAATATCAAAAAAGAGCATTTTATTACCAACGTCTTTATGAAGATATTAATTATAAGCCCGCGTGTGTTAAATAAAATTCTTTTTCCAATAACGACCGTGTGAGTTATTATTTTCATTGCGAAAAAGGGGACGTAACACACACACAATGCCCGTGATCCTTGTTAAGAGCGAAACATTTCCAAGAATTCAATTCGATTCTCGTCGATAATACACGGCCTTGAAAGTTCGACTTGAAATCGTTTCTACTAATCCGTCGGATGAAATCGCGCTAGCTCTTGACCGATGGAGTTGTGTGCCATCGCTGGCATCGAATTAATGGAAAAAGTTTTGCGCGCAGGAAAATTGTTGCCATAAGTCGGCGAGCGAGAAATGAAACGGAACTCGCCCGAACTTTTTTTTTCCCAATTAATCGGACGATTGCGCAAATGATTCGCGATCGATTTGCGGCAGTTTGCATCGCTCGCCCGTCAATTACTTTGAATAAAAATTACTTTGAATAAAGCGGAATTGGAATACCGATATTCCGTTTTCATGCAGAGTATCACTAATCGTCAGTGCCTTGTACATAATGCAAATAGTTGGGCGCTTTTGACGCAAGATCCGCTGCTACTGCTGCATCGAGCGAGCTTCCGCTTTTGGCTCGCAAGCTCGCGGAAGCGTCGCATACCCGAATACGAAACTGTCCTCTATATTCGCGTAAGTTTCGCGCACAAGGGATTAATTCGCGACTGTTGTTTGAAGGAGTCCTTTGTAATTCCCGACACTAGAAAATGCGATACGCTATACTGCAAACAGTGATTAATGTTCTCTGTAAAATGAACGGTATGATCTCTATAGTATCTCGGTACGCGAAGTTGAAAAAAGTGTAAAAAGAATAAGAGGTATTTATTTAAGATGCCCAATATGTCTGTATTTCGTGTTGCAAGGTACTTATTATTTTGTAGAATTTTTATTTATTTCAGAAGTTTTTGGGAATGAGAATTTAATGGTTTAATGAGAATTTTTTACGCAGAGCTTCAGTTCTTTTAAACTGCTGATTTAAGTTGTAATACTAATTTAGATGGAATATATAAAGATCCTACCGACGCGCGACGTTCCGTACAGCAAACTTTCCAAACGATTCATTACTGGTTTGAGATTAGCATAACGTGAACGAGAAGAGCAAAATATATTTCGCAAGATAAGAGAGTTTACTTTTAAGATCCGTATTTATAATCATTACAGTTTAGAAATAAAAATATATAGAATAACATAGATATACAATCTTAAGTTTGACGTCACAAATATCGAATTGACTCTCAGAATCCTTTTGAACTGCATTACTTCTTAAAACTGGTTTTAACCGAGTTCCTAGCAGAGAAACATGATTATAAATACGGGCCTAAGTTTTCCAACGAAGTTTTGCGGCCTGAATAATGCCCGCGTAGCTTGCAATGCGCTTCAAAGACGTTCTCGTATCGTAAGAATTTAACGATGGTGCCAGAATCCAAAGAACAATCAAGCAACAGATTCTTTTAAGCAAATTGCACTGAGGGATGAAAGAGGATTTCTCAACGTGACTTGGCATTCCTTTGTTGTTGATGTAAATTGTTAAAAACACAATTTCTCCCCAATTACTAGACGAGTACAAATTGGAAGATCCAAGTTGGAAGATACTCAGAAAGTCGGCGTGGGAATTCTTTTCATAAGATTCGTGGAAGCAAAAGTAAAATCATTAACACTCACCCAACATTTCAAGATTTAGACTAATATTTTGAAAGACTCGAAGAAGCAAAGTTGTTTCTAGTTCAGTTTGTATTTAATAGTAAAGATAAAAGGATACAGTAATATTTTTCGAAATGTTCATCATATAGACACACGTGTCGTTTAAGATCATAATTTATTAAAATTTAACACACTTACTAAAAATTGCACGATTTTGTGAAATTCGCAAATAAAACAAGTTTGAAATCTGCTTGAAATTGTCCTAAAAAATGCGGGAATAAAAGCCATATATCGTTATATATCAGTGCGAAGAGCAGCAGGGGGTGTACATCCTCGCTATACCTTCCATTCCAAATAACAAGCGTCGTCGTCAGAAATTTAGTTTCATCGCGAGACACTTTTCCAACCTCACCTGGATCTCCACCGTGCGACTTTCCGCACTGTTCGCCACGTCGAAGCGTCCTTCCCTGTTTCACTCACCCTCTCTCGCGCCCTCCCTCGTGCCGGAACTCTATTCCGACACCCTCGACGTATAATAACCGAAGTGTCCCGAAACGCGCGCGCTGTTCGTCGCCTGCGCATCGCGTAGCATCCTCGTCGCACCCCCTTCGGACAGTCTGCGACGAACAAGGAAGGAACGAAAGGGGCTGCAGGATAATGGAGGGGGAGGAGAGCAGGGAGCATGAGGGAGGCACGAGCCCGACCTGAGCCATCGCCACAGGAAACTTCCTCTCCGCGCGCGCGAAATCGATCAGATAGTGACGCTCGTGTGACGTCTTGTCAGGATCCACTCCGCAGATTCTCCCCCTGCGGTCTTCACGTGGCTAATGAGGGTGTCGCGAACACGTGGCGCATATATAGGAAATACCTTGGGTCTTACCTCAGGAATGGGAATTCCTTGATATATTCTAAGTCAATTTGGAATCAATTTGTCTTTTGCGAAAATATCAAAGCGACATTTTTCGAACCGCAAAGAATTTTAAAGAATTGACTTTCCTACGCATACTAAAGTTGTTAGGATTGTCAGCTAAAAACGGTCAGAAAAGGGATCACTGAAGTCTTTTACGAACTTGGATTTTTCAACGCGAAGTTCGTTCTCGATCGAACTAATCGGTCTGACACGAGATTCTTTAATGATACGCTTATCGGTCTGACACGAGGCTCTTTAGGTGGATACGTTTATCCACCTATCCTTTATTCTCTGGGATGCAGTTTTCTGTACGGCTGCGTATTCTGTACGTTGCGAGGCAACAGATTTATCTCGATTATGTTCTGAAGAGATATTTACGAGCGATGCTTTAAGAGCATTACGTTTTCCCGTTTCGAATTATGTAACGCGAGTGGGACATGTCGCATTTAATTGCGAACGAAGTTAAGATTCAGCGATGCAACTCGATTTCCAGCGTTTCCGATTAAACATATCGACGACGAAGCTGCGTTGTTTATTCAGGTACGCGACTTGCATATAACTCCGGCAATAATATTATGTACGATTCAGTGCACCCCAATGCAATGCTGTCAAAATTTCGTACTTCGATTTGTTCCCGCTTTACGTATGCATGCCGCGTCTATTTGCGTATTCCACTGCAACACAGCATCATTTCATATTCCCGATCCTCGGATTAAGTGATAACGCAGATTTATATCCTCCACCTATTTCTCACTCATCCCTCAGCGAACATCTGCGTGTATTTAATCGCTTAAAATCGCGCAACAGTCGTGAATACGCAAGCACGCTAAACATATTCGTTTAATTCGTTGAAATGAGTCGAATTTTAATGTGAAAGTCTGCGTTACTAGGAGACAACAATTAGAAATACAAATGACAACTGCGTGGCAAAATTACACATGATACATCTCAATATTAAAAAATATTTTATTTTATATTCAAAGAGATATATGCGTGTACCATATGCTACTAGATCTAAATTTGTCACATCCAAGTATTTGTTACAAAGGAGAAAATCTGAGCGCAAGAAATATATTTGAAACTTTTACGACGATAATTTACATTTAGAGGTAGATATATAAAGACATTTGCCTTTATCGCCTCTTTTTCTTTTTTTCTTACATCCCTCCTGCGTAAAAGTGTCGACTTCTCTTCCCGCATCCTATCCATTGAGCTGACAGCGAACATTATATCTATTCACTACCGCAGTCAGATCAACGTGATATACGATCTCCCTGAAGACCGGAGGTGCGAAACGATTACGCAGTAGTCGAGATCGACGTACGCATCGACGACGCACGCTCTCGTCTCGTCCTTCGTCCTGCATCGGCCGGTCGTGAGGCGAGGGCTTCTTGCCCCTAACCCTCGAAGAGGGTAAGGGGCGCGAGCTTGCGCCCTGAGCTGCTCGTCGAGGAGCTCTAGGACGAGAGGCGCGAAGAGGAGAGCGGACGGAGCGGCGTCAGGTGGGGTTGAGAGGTGAGCTTTTTCGGGGGAGGACGCGTTCGTTCGTTGTAGAACGTGGCTGGTGCAGGGGGTTGTCGCGGCACACTGACAGGAAGGTGGAAAAGAGGGAGGAAGGCAGGGGGAGTGAGGTATAGTGGTGGCGGTTCTTCGGTGGGAGAAACGGTAGACCCGGGCAGTGCAAGCCGGGCTGCCTGCCCGACGATACGGTCGCTCTGTTGGGGTGTCGCGGTAATTTGTCTCTTTTTTTTCTCTATATGCAAAAAAGCTAAGCTTGATATCGCTCGTTTAGGACGTCCGTTTTCTCACCCTCCTCTTTTCTCTCTCGGGGCGCTTCCGGCGTGCACGTCTGTCGGGTCGTGTCTTATCGGGAGGGGAGAAAAAGTGGGCGCGCTACCTGTGTCAAGACAATACCGGAGAGCACGTGCATCCGTGCGAAAGGGAGCCGAAGAGCGCGCTCGAGGGGTCGCACACGCACCCCTACCCCCCTCTTGGAAGCTCGCGCTGCCGACAAGTAACAGGTTGGTGTTGTAGCAACGTCTTTAGAAGCGAGCGATCGCGATCGATCTGTGCGGAGACGCGGGGTACATTCGCCCGTGTACACGGCAAAACGATTTAACTACTGCCACTCTGCTTTCGACGGTCGATTTTCGAATATGAACACTACTAGGGATGTTAGGAATCAAGAATGTCAAATAACAGTTGGTGATGAGGACATGTTCGGAAATACCTATGCTTAAAGGAGGTATACGTGACATATGCGCGAAATGAAGTGTCTAAAAGCAAGCTCTCGCTTAAACCATGTTCTTGCCAGTCACTTCTCACGTATGCTAATTGATTACGAGCCATCTTGAGATGAAGATAAACGCGAGCGGGATTTGAAAGTGACGCTCGCGATCCGAGAGATAGTGCATAATCTGTGTAAAGGTGGCGAGGCACGTAGTACTTTCGGTGATCAATATTCAGGTGTGAACTCGTTATAATTTGCGACGGTGGTAGTATAGATCTAGGCAAGATCAAACCAGAAAATATATTCGAGAATATCGACAATGGCGATCGATCTCCGGGAGAAAATTAATTACGAGCAGCTGAGAAGACCAGAGTGGTTCACCTAAAATATATTTTTAACCCTGACGGCCATTTTGTACAATTTTATGCAGCTTATGGTATATTTTCAAAAGAAAAAATAATATATCTATCAAAATAGTGTAAAGTATAACTAATGTATCTTAATAAACTAATAAAATAATGTATCTTAAATCTTACGTGCAGCGCACCATAATGAACATCATATATTATTATAAAACTCACATCATCTATAAATTTATCCCTATTCCTTATGTAACATTTATTTGTAACAAAAGAATAAGAAACCGAGAAAGTTAATAGAGCTTCAGATAACTTTCCGTAATTTTGTGATGCGTAATCTCCATCTCATAGAATATGGAATTTAAGATGAGTAAAATTGAAAAAATAAATTCTGCAATCAAATGTGCTTTTAATCGAACTTTAGATGCTATTCTAACGCTGTTCAAGTTATTCAAGTAACAGGCTGACGACAGTGAGTCGCGATTTTGTGTCCGGCGAGCGCCAACGTTCGATAACGATCGATTTGCTGAGAAATGCGGCTGTTTGCTTACTGGGTCGGTTAATGAGGTGATAGATGACGAGCGATGGATGATGCTTGGTGGTTTCCGCGGTCGGTCCCGGGCCGCGTCAACTTGATATAAGTTGGCGAGTTCGGTGCTAAGTAACAGGTTGCCTCGGTCGCAGATTAGAGCGGAGATTTGTTTCGTGTCAGTCTCCGCTGAGCGCGAGTACACGATACGTAATTAAGTTACACGCGTAACGAGCAAGGCGGGGATGAACTCGGGAGGCTCAGTACTAGTCGTCCTTCAGCTGGGATCGCGCCGCTCCATCTGCATCGTGTTGCGTATTTTATGCCTTTCTTAAACGACGCGCGATCGAATTCGCTTGATCTAAACCCGTTAATCTTCCCGTAAATTGGGAGCCTTTAAGTGCAGTCGAGTAACAGGTGCCCCGAAATCCGACGTTTAGGTATCTATCAAGAACAGTAGTTGCGATGCTTCGTGACTACAAGCGCGGCGGTTTGTGTAATTAGCGCGGACACGAGTGTATATACGAAAGGATTTACAGATATAGTTTTGCGTTAAACAACGTATTAAATGTCGCATACATTTTGCATTAATATAACAAATGCACATTCTGTCGCTCAAACATGCGTACTTGATTACAGTTTGTTTATTATCGTCGAATGTAAAGAGAGTTTATGTTTTCTCCGTAATTGTCGTATATCTCGAAAACACAGAATAATTATTGTAGAAATAATTATTTTAAATGTTCCGCGCAACATGGGAAATTATATTTTTAATATTAAATCGGGATATTGTCACATTTCACTACTATACAATTATATCTGCGATTCTCTTTTCTAGACACGTGACCTTAAAGAGCTTAGGGCTTATACACTCGGGCGTTCTATAGTTCTATGAAACTTTTCTTGTTTCCCGCGATATCCTATTATGACGCTTTTGTCCTTATTGTGACGATATAAGAAGCGGAACTTCTTTACGTGATCCTGTGTGAACTTACGGCCTGAATACGAAGAGTGTCATCTAACTTACGTGACGCCGAGATATTATAGCGATTACGGTATTATTTTAACCCATTGTCTTCCGTTTATATTTACTCGATCCTGAAATAACGATTCCGCGCTCTTTACTTTCTCGATCGATTGTTCTGCGAGGATTTATCGGTAAACGAAGCAAATTTGAGTAGTCAAGAAAATATACGTCGACAATGCAATATCAATTCGGATACGACAGACTGGAAATTCTATTCCTACAGATAGACTCCCGGGATAAATAATGACTTGCATCTCTAAGGCATCTGGTTCGCTTATTTGTGGAGTGATATCCGAGAAGTTTTATTCAAAAGTTCTTCTATTTTAATCCAAACAATTTAGAAGAATAATTTCGGTAAAATGAATAACATATTTATTATTACAATCGCAAACGCATGCGAAATTTTATTAATGCTCAATTTTTGTTGAAAAATGACCTTTCCGCAAATTTAATTAAAATGTCAGTTACAACGCACCGTGTCAAAATGATCGTCGGAATTAAAATAAAAAAATCAGCGAAACCGCATTTCGCGATTGTTGAATAATGGCTGAGGTCAAACGCATGTGTTTGCGGTGAAAGCTAGAGCCTTTTTCTCGCGCGTTTAATTCACGTTCGTAATTTCAAATTCTACATTCGCTCATTTATAAACGGCCGTAAAAATAATAATGTTATTTAATGTGTATATAAAATTAATTACTTGATATATCCGAGGAAATCATTGATATATTTTGACAGATAATGATATATCTAATATTATCAATTGGGATTATATCTTATGCACTTTTAGCTTCAGTTGCAAAATTGATTGAAGCGGGAGCGGCTGCTCAACTGAGCTGTGTTAAAAGTTGCATAGCCGAATCGTGGCCGAATTTTTGAAGCGGCGGTTTCGTTATTGGTAAGTCAATAGCGACTTCAATAAGCGAACGTTAACGTGGCCACCGTACAGCCATCGAGAACCAATAAATTCAACGTAACGTTGGCGAGATGCCAACGAAGCGGGCGCGTGTATCCTCACAAAGGTAATGTTTCCGCGGCGCCTTTTCTCATTTCGCAAATTGGCTTTCGGCTCGCGATTCAAACCCGCAAGCTCGTGCTTTCGCAACTCCCGGGATTGCACGCATAACTTTACGGGCCTTACGGAATTTTCCCCGTCGACCCAAAAAGCAAGCCCGAGTATGGGTGCTTTTACGTCAGCGCGAGAATATAAAGGATCATCGAAATATTTGCCGTCACCTTTCTGATTCCCGTCGGGCGTTATTGCTGCCCGAAAACGAAGTGTCGACGTACGACTTATTCGAGAAGCGTAAGCTTTCTTATTTACGGTCGCGCGTACGAGTTCAACAAAAACTCTCGAATCTGCGAATTGCTCCGAGCGCGCAGCGGAAATATTGAACTCTCGCAGAACTTCTTTGTAATTTTTCCGTGTAACTTTAGAAATTGGACGAAGTTACACGATTGTGCTCACACGCATAAAAATGTTACTTCGCTTGGGTGGATATCAAACAAGCACAAATAGTGCGGATTCTTAAAGATGGATGAGAGAGAAATTGAAGGATTTAATGCAAGAATGAGGCAAGTAGTAAAGTTCATTTCAGAGGCAATTTCATAAGCAATTTCATAATATCTATTTTCTTCAATATTGCACAGTAGGCACATATTAAAAATTGTAACAATGCAACCGCAATATTTATGTAATAATACAAAGCTTGCACAAAAAAGAAGTTAAATAAGGAGACTGGTTTAGTCAAACATCTGTACGTGTGTAAGGAGGCAAAGTTGTTATAATTTGTAGTTTAAAAATATGTTATAATAGCCATCCATCAATTTGCTTCCATTCCCTTCCGTAAAATATCTCTCAATAAAACGTCTATATGCAAGGAAACGCAACGACTCGCATGGCACAGCGATTGAGTTGCCTTGAAAGCTGAGTCGCAACAATGATAATGCTCGAGCATATTTCTGGAGAAGTAGATGGAATAGTGCGATTTATATGAAACGAGGTCGGTCAAACATCAAACAACGCTGCGAATCTCACCATCACGGATGGTTTTCGTTTTTTAAGCTCTTCTGAAAGAAAGAAGGTCAGGGTCGGTGTCATCGTCCAAAATTCAATCAGTTTCCACGCAAGTGCACTGCTTTCGAGAAAGATTCGAAACGAACGCAACAATTCGGCGCGACTTTGATTCCGGTTTCGTTCAACTTTCCATATAGCTAATTGTTTTAGTTAGCATATTTGGAATACGTAACAACATTTCAATTTTTGAATTTCAAAGGGAGAAGCTGAGTAAACTGATAAACTCAAGTTCACGTATAATCAGACCTGTCTCCTAAATCATATTTTGTTGTAATGTATTTGATGTACAGATTTTGTAACTGTATATATAGTTATAATATATTTTAAGATTTTTAAATATATTTCTTAAGCGCGCCGTATTTTCAAGTATAAAATATATATCAAAGCATAGAGACGAGTGCTTTTTAAGACCCATAAAAGCTTTTTAAAGAATTCTCGGTTGAGAGAATCTCACGTAAAAATGAAAAGATAAAAATGAAAGAATTAAGAAAATCACTGTATGAGAAGTAAATATAACGCTACATAAATCTTATTTTATTCGAAAATGTCATTAGTAATTTGCACGTCTCGATTCCACATTCATTCATTTTAAAAGCGAGTGAATGCAATAAGATCAATAAGAAAATTTATTCCACGCACGGATTCCGATCGCAACTAGCATAACTGCCTAGAACATCCGCCGAACGAGCACGTTTTGTGTACGCTACAAATCAAATTACAATAAGATGTATTCCAAATACGTGCTCTCAGCTGTAAACTACCGCAGCATCGCAAAATTCAATAAATTTCATGAAATCGAATAAACTCCTTAGCGTAGCTAAGACATTAGACTATATTTGATCAGTTGGCACATGCACGGCACGAGATGCTGAAAGACACGCGTAATCGGGTTTGTCAAAAGACTCGCGCCTAGAGCTACAAGAGAAGTGAGTTAATTTGAGTGCGAATTAATTTGACTTGCGTCAACGTCAAAAGCTGGCACGCGTGACGGTCGCTTGTGCCTTCTCGTTCGTCGTTCAATTTCCTTCCTTCTTTGTCGACGTACAGCCGCACTGGCACATAAAGGAAGATAACGCTCGGAAACGCCTAATGCGCACTACTCTTTCCATCCATTCTTTTTTTCCGTAGACTCGCGATCGCTCCAAAGAAGCATTGTCTCACGCAATTCTTCTGAAAGCATCGCGATGGATATTGCGAAGAGCGGACGGCGCGTGTTCGTGCTGCTCGTCTTACCCTTAATAAACCACACACGACCGCTCCAGCCCTTGTACCCTTTTGTTCCTTCGCCGCTCTATCTCTTGCGGTGGACGAGCACATGAAAAATTCAAGCATCTCCGATCTTCACCTCTCGGGTCTTCGTAGGTCGATGGTATGCCGCGTATGGTTATATTGCTATCCTTTTGAGCGAAGTATCAGTTTTGATTGCGTGTGGGAGTTAATTAACGTTAGCGAGGGATAACAAGGAATTTTACATGTAATAATGCTGCGGTAATAAAGCTTGCACTATATATGATTTCCTCTGTGGGTGGACGATAACGATAGCGACCATATTATCTTTTCCCTTCGCGTAGGTTTAATTATAATGCGACATACTAACGTATTTACATACTAAATAAGAAAACTGTTTTACGGCAAAATAGTTAAAAATATATGCTTCCGAGTTTTGATCGGGATGATCAGGATGTCGAAAAAATTTCATAAATGCATCTTGAAAATCATCCTAATTTCAAATTAATTTTTAATTTCAAAGCGAATCGAGCTTCATGTTAAGTCTCTAAAGTTTTTGAAGTTTAAAATACTTTAAGCTTATGAACATATTGAAATTAATTTTATAACTTTAGATTTTTCCTGATTCACATTTAATTTTAAATAAGCGATCTTGTTCAAAAACACGTACTTTACGTACTAGTTCAATAAATTGCTCATTCGCTATACGAAAAACAAAGGTTTCCAGAAAATAAATTTAAATATTTTAAATCATTAAAACCATTAAAATATCATTTTTAAATGCGATTTTAGTGCAACAACTGATTGTAGAGGAATAAAAGTATCATTAGCTCTTCATTCAGTGTATTGAATTCTCATTCTACAAAATAAACACTTAAAAGCAACCCTTTTTGGCTTATGACATTATTGATGCAAAATTTCTTTTTTTCTTTTCAGTTTTGGAAGCTCACTTACATCGTTCTACCGGTAATAAGAATTTCAAAAATCCGTTCTCTTTTGCAAACAATTCAAAAATAGCAATTTTTGAGTCATTGTGTTAGTGTGTAGCAAATGAACGAAATGTTCTACGATATTCTGATTCCCGCTATCAGATGTATGAGACACAGATTTGTGTTGCACACCTCAAAAGTTTATGTATGCCGGATGAAGATGGAAAATACGTGTATCGATTTGCATGCCTATCCATGGAACGCTCCGACGATTATCCTACAAAGAAAGTATGTCAACTGCACGTCTCGAAATTCCCTTTTTATCGTTTGTCATCGAGCTGCTATGTTCCGGCTACGCTCGGATTGTGCGGTTTTATTCGCGCATAAAACGAAATGTCACTATAATGCAAACGCGCAGTCAAAGAGTTAATTTGAAACTTTTACATGCAGTCTTGTTTGCAAAACTACCCCGTAACTATCTCCCCGCACTCACTATACGAAAATTGTACCGAGAAGTATCGCGATAGTTAATTTGTGCTTTATTGTTGCTTGTTTGGTCCCCTCCTATCAAAATTTTTTAGGTAGCGTTCTCCAATCTTTCAACATACACACGAAAAAAGAATTTGTTAATTTGACTAAATTTTTCAACTAAATAAAATTTCTTCAGTTCAAGTATTTATTTATTTAACTTAAACATTTATTTATTTAACTTAAACATATAATGAACTTGAACTTTACTTTTCAAATATTTATAAATTTAACTTAAATAAATAAATACTTGAACTGAAGAAATTTTATTTAGTTGAAAAATTTAATCAAGTTAACAAATCTTTTTTTCAATGTACATTATAATATTTATAATTTTTATTTATTATTTTATAAGGCGATTGTATAATTTCTGGTCTGGGAGGAAAAACGAGAACGAGAATGTTACAAGAGTTTTAATAATAGCAAGAACCGATGTTCTAAAGGATGAACGATAGGTTTCCGTATTAATCGAGTTTCTGTCGCATTCTATCGCTAACAATTGACGCAATCATGATTTCATAATTGGTTTATACGCCCTTTAATACTCGAAACGCTACTTGAAAAGCGAGATATCGCGCGTACCGTTGGCAAATAAAAAAAAAACAGTGGACGATCTTCTTTTATAGCAGCGAATATTCGTTCGCAGCAATATTCGGCAAACGGAAAGTGCCCTCACATCGATTTTTGCACCATGGTTGTTTATTACGCGCTCGCGTATCACACAGTGTAATTGCTTTGTATCGCGCGCGCTTTATATCCGCTACTAATGAAGATTAATAAATAATAAATGTTCAGCGAGAGAAACTGTAGTACCGTCCGACCATAGTATTATGCACGTATGATTGATGATACGATACGCGACTATTATTTAATACGATTACACTGTAGAAAATACAGTTGAAATAGTGACAGCTTGATGTTAAAACAGAGCAATTTCCCAGAAATAAATAAATGATAGAAATAATACATTTGAGAATTTTGTGTAAAGCAACGATATTTTTCATTCTTTCCAAACGTTCTTTCTTAGATAGAATTAAGAGATTTGTAAGTCTGATCTAACATCTCGTATGAATCACTGTTGCGCTTTAAGACTCGGCAACCTTTTTCTTGTCGAAATGCATGAATGTGGGAATTGCCCGTTTCGAAAAAAATTCATAAAATCGAATGCAAAATGTAGGTTTCCTATATTTCTTTTCTTGTTACGCGGAGGATGTAATTTACATCTTGACGAAAAACCAATGCGGATAAAGTACATAATTAATGACCCAGCGTTCGCAATCCTCTTTCGAGATTGTACCGGTTGCCGTGTCGCGGAGTAATTTAACTTTTTTAAGATAAGTTGCTCAAAGGAATCTGATAGATGCGGGACAAATCGTAATCGCGTGCGCTTGCAGTTTAATGAGGTCGCCTCCGTAGCTTAAGTTAACGTTTCTCGTAACTGAGGAGCGAATGAGTGCCGTGAATAGGTAAATCTTGGATTTAGATCGTGGCTAGTGACGTACGCAGCGCGTCTCTTAAACAGCTATTAGCCGTTTATACTTGGTTACTAAATTTACATGTAGAACAGATTTAGCCTTTGTTCTCCGGTTTTATGGAATTCGCGTTTTGTCTTTGAAGCCAATGCGCGCGTGGAGTCCGTCGTGCGCATTTTTTCGATCGCCGCGAATACTTCGTTCTTGGCCGGCGAAATTGATTACGTTTTAATCGGATTATATCCAGATGCGCGAAACTAAATGACGTAATAAATACTACTTTATGGACGCTCATTGAATTAAGTATCGTTGAAATTCCGGATTAGCATAAAGTTCTCCGTTACAATACTCGATAAATTTAATATGCTGGAATCAAATTTACAAACAAAAAATATAGGATTATTCATATGGTATTAATATTAATGTAACAAAGTGTACATAATTCGAGTCAATATCCTCTCTAAAAATAAACTTAATTAATTTACGTTAATTATGTTAATTTCAATCAGTTGCAAATTTCTTTTGTAATTTTTTGTAAAATCTTATGTAAGATAAATAATTCACACATCAACGTTTGAGATACGCAATTAAAAAAATGTCTGTCCATGTATCTTCTCAATTCTCATTGTTGGGATTACGTCGAGTGGAACTCGACTTTTTCGGATTGCGCAATCGCATGCTGATTCCGAAAGGAACGCTGCATTGAAAAGCGAAATCATAACGATTATTTGTGTTCAGACAGCGTATGATTAAAAAAAAGAGAGGAAAGAAATCGTTGCCATGGGTATATTGCACCAAAGAAAGGAGTCTTGTTCCGGACGCCGTCAACGACAAAAACTTGGCTATGCTACGATTGTTAAATTACTATTAAAGATGTATGTCAGACTTTCAAAAATAACAGCATTGCCATAATATTTTGCTAAGATGTTAATAATGTATTTTATTCCTACATATGAACTTTGAAGTCAATTTACCGTATCGTTTTCAAGAAAATTATTATTATAACGTCTGTAAGACGTAATATAGACGTCTTACAGACAGAATAATAATTTTCTTGAAAACGATACGGTAAATTGACTTCAAATTTCATATGTAGGAACGAAATACATTATTAAACATCTTAGCAAAATATTATGGCAACGCTGTTATCTTTTAAAGTCTGACATACATCTTTAACAATTATTTCATGCACATATTTTACATTCATATAAATATCTTTAACGTTAATTGAACGAAGGAGCAATCTAATTCGTACAAGAGTTATGGTCTTGACGGACCAAGCGAACGTGCATAGCACAGATCGTGGATGCAGGCTCTTGTAAGGGGAGTAGCCGCAGTTTATCATTCGTCGTCATAAAACGTATTGTCGAGTGGTCGGGCAAATCTTTGTCCCGCCGAATATCTTAAACTCGTAGATTTCCCCAGCTTACTGCACACAGTGAATTTATGAGGTCGTGGGAAAAGCGGCAAACGCCCAGCTCTGGCGTCGGTAGCACTATTACCGTCGCGCTGATCCATGATATTCCCGAATTAATTCTATGTAAATTACCGCGCGGCATCGCAAGTCGCGATCTCTGGCATTTGGTATCCGATGGAATCATGTAACTCGCGTCGCGCCATAACGCTAGAAATGATCGTAATCGAATCGATAAAAACACTCGTGACGTCATCGCATAATTCGTTGAATAATTATTAATATAATTTAATATAGCTCTTCGCATAAAATAATTTAAACATCTCAAATTTTAGGAGGGTATGTTGATAATTTTGCCCGTTTTCAAATGTTTCATAACTCTTTAAAGACATTAGCAAAATCAAATTGTAAAAATAATACTGCAGACAAATTGAACAAAATAAATCTTCTCTCTTTCTCTTCTCATTTGAATATAATTATTTTTAAAAATATATTTACTTTTACTTCGTTATTAACAATGACATTAAAAATTATGGTTAGTATTTTAATACGAAATTATGTCCTTTTTAATTTATAGTACCCTATTTTAAATTATCATTTTACGTTATGCATTTTTGACTGCGCCCCGGGTTCTTTATTAAATTCGCAGAAGTTATGGTCTGCGATTTCGCACTTGCCGTTCGTTAGACCACCCCTGAAAATTACTCCAGGTAATTTCCGTGCTGGGTGTGCATCGTCCTGGTTATTTACCGCAAGAAGGTCACCGGTTGACCTAGTTTCCCGATCCGGGACATACGCGATCACGCGTTTCCTCTCTGCTTCTCTCCGTGCATCCGTTCGCGCTCCGTTGTCCGCCACGAGTCGGTTCTAAGAACGTCAATTATGCGTCAGAAGCCAGGATTAAATCGAATAAAAATGCAATTATCTCGACCCCGAGCGTTTATTGCGTGTGGCATTAAAACGGATGGCAAATGAAACGAGAAGAAACAAGTGGCTGTGGTTGGCACTTCTCGTGAGCATAAAACGAGGTGCTTAAAAAAAAGATTAAATAGTCTCGATAATTTGTTAAAAATAGAAGCACGATATATTGATAATTCTATATAAAGTCAGAACATGCGACAGAACGAATGTTTTATTGAAACATCTATTGAAAATGTCCTTATCGAAGTTTTTGTTACGTATAATTTTAATTCAGTTCGTATCCAATATGACTTATCATATGTATATTACACAAGTGAATTACCTTTGTTATTATTTCAATTAACTGTTAATATAATTATCTTTTATCATCTCTCGCATTATGCAATTTATCTACAACGTATAATATTTCGGCGTGAAATAGAAAGAGATATTTCGATCTATTTCTGTTTTTACATTTTTCAATTAAAACTAACGAGTTGAAATTATTATCTATTTCTAATAATCTTCAGTTTATATTAATTTAACTGTATAATTTATTCTTGCGTCCAAGAAATATTTCTTGGCAAACTAAGACATAATAAACTCATGCATCATAATAATAAATAATTTGCATATTTTATTTAACTTTATCATACGTTAATGTTAATCAAAATTTTTGCAGAAGTGTAAATCTGTGAATAATTCTATTAATTTAAGAAAGTTAGAATTTTTTCAAATTCTGCGTTTTTTACATTTTTTTATTTAAAATTATTTTGAACACTCACACGCAGACAACATATTTGTACCGATTTTCTCAACATTAGTACAATAATGCAAAATAAATTTAATTTAGATTGAAATATTTTCATTTTTTTTCCGAAGTATTATTATATTGTATTATTAAAGTATAGGTAATATTCCAAATCGAATGTGTAATTAGATTGCGAACATTAATATCATTATGTTATACACAGCATGTATCTAGAGCTTCTGTGGATAATAACGATTTTACGGTTATTACTATGTATTTTAGTGTGGCGTGTATATTGAACCTACTTTAACGTGGACAGTGCGTTATTGTCAACGGCATTGTTTCGCAGGATGCAACAAGGCCGGCGAGTGCCCTAGTTTCGCATTTCAAGGCGCATGATGATTACTTATTCCCCCCGGAGCGTCGATCGATACGCGTAGACGACGAGCCTCATCTCCGAAAGTGTATCAATGTGCCGTTATCGACGTGTTGCTGATCAATTACAATACAACGTGCGATTACACGTCCAATTGTAAATTGGGCACATTTATGTCGTCATTGATTGTCGAGTAAAGGGAGAATGGTCGACCTAAATCTCGCTTACGCTGTGGTTCGTTTGGAGAACGTTATCTATTCCTCTCCTCCTTCCTCTCCCGTCAACTTAGAAAATGATATTTATGTGACTATTAGCACTCCTAAATCATAAGTACGGGGAGCGGAAGACGGGCAAAGAAAACTTTTCAACGAACTACCGCCAAGAGATTCTCTTCTAAAATACTTGCGAGTAGATAATGCATTTTCACGTGAATTTATCCCGTAAATTCTTTAGGCAGCAGTTTATTCGAATTAACGGTATGTAGATGTTATAATATATATTATTAGTTTTATAAAAGTTAAGAGAAATAATAAGAAAGATGTATCGGCACAAAAGCCTGGCTAAAAAAATGTTGTTGGATAACTTAACTCTTCTGCGAAAATATTATCAATTTTGTAATTTCCGAGTCGGTTGAGTATCCAGGTACGCAAGTGTCACGCGCGTAAGATCGAGCATGTTCGATGGAAGAAGAGTTCCGTCATGTTTATTGCATCTTCCCGAGAAAAATATCTCAAGGTGGTAAGAAGTCGCGTAGTTGTTTGGCAAGATGATACGCTTTTTCAAACAGCTTTCTACATAAAGAGCAAAGGGATGGAAGAGCCCTCCTTTCCGGATCATTGAAGGATAAAAATATAAGAGACTGCCATGTCTCAGCCTCATCTTCTTTAATGGTCCTCATAGGCATATAATTTTCCGTTTATTCGACGACAGACCGAAGACAGAAGTCATTAAAATCACATTAAATCAGTATTCGAATCAAGAAAAATGAGAGATGAATTGATAAAATGTGTAAGAGAAAAATGTTCAGACAGAAAACTCTTTAGAAAACGCTTTTTATCTGCAATAGACAACACACCGCACCGATATTTGAGTATAACTTCCTTCATACATATTTACGTATAATTTTCAAATATAATTGTAAGCCCATAATTATCTAATTAATCAAGTTAATCCTTGTTTTCAGGGAAATAAAATGTCCTATTTGATAGTGGTATAAAAGGATTAATTCTTGGAGTATTACTGGAATAAATTATCTAAATTATAATGTGACATATCTGGAAGAATAAAAAATTAAAGTCTTTACAAACACAAATGTCGGTATCAAAATGCAATAAACTTTCCTTAGCTGTCAACTCGGAATTCACCCTCTTCGTGTGAGCTTATATTAAATGAGTAAGCGAAACGCACACAGTATAGAATGAGTTCGCGTGCTAGTAATTTTGAACACCTGTAGCTAGAGCAATTTATAAACAAGCAGACCTGAAATTCATTTGCCCCTTCTACTTTCATTATTGTCTGTTAAAAAGAACAAACTAACTCAAATAACTTATATTGATAATATTGTATTAATAATTGTGCTTTTCAGAGAATTTTTTAAGATTTTACAAAAATGGTTCTTATATTTAAGTAAACGTCAATTCTTTATTTTACCTAATTAGATTCCAAAAAATTAATTCGTAAAAAGACCGTAATTGTTTATAAAATCTTTATAAACAACTGATATTGATTTAAAAATATTAATTTCTTGATATTTTAGTTAAGAAAAAGTTTTCAAAACGATTAAATAATCTATCTTAAAATTTATGATCGTTTATATATATAATTATTATTAATTTCTGATTTATTAATCAAATAATTGTATTATTTTTGTGAGGGAGTTTAGCAAAATGCTTCAAGCAAAATACTTGCACATCACCAACATCTTTTTCAAGAATAAAAACCGACTAGTGCTGGTACTTTCGGACACCTGTAGCTATATTGATCGGCTGGGGTCGGTCGACAGCCCTCGACCTCGAAACCACCCTTTCAAGGCGGGAGCGAAATTCAATCCTCTTTCCCTCTTTACCTCAGTCGCTAACACAGCCTCGGGTTCGATTCGCGCCGAGTTGTTCGCCGCTCCGGAGAGAATGTTCCTCCGATCGGGGAAACACGCCTTCGTTACGCCTTCGTCACCTATGTACTTTCAGCGGACCTTGAAAGCGGCCCTAATATCGAGCTGCATAAAATAACAATTGTGTTAAAGCAGGGACTGTCATCACGTCACATGAGCTCACATTGTGTTATGTCTTATACACATCTAGATGTGTATAAGAGACAGATAAAATAACAATTGTGTTAAAGCAGGGACTGTCATCACGTCACATGAGCTCACATTGTGTTATGTCGTGTCGAATAAGATGGAAAGAAATCTAAATAAATTCGAGATATTATTATATTATTATGATATTTTGTTAATACTATATATCTCTATATTACTATACTTATTTTAATGGCGTGACATAACAATAATGGCTCTTTTAAGCTTTTACGTGTTTTTCTGGAAAATGACTCGCTTGAACTTCGCTAGCTCGGCCAGCACGACACGTGTTGCTTTGTTTTCGCACCGCACGCATAAGTTATTAGCGAAGTTGTCCGCAAAGTTGCTCAGTAACTGGGCTGACTTTGATGCTCGACGTACCGCCACAAGTTACTAGCCAAGTATCGGTTCCTTACGCGCTGCATTATGCGATACCTAGCCGTTATTCCCGCTGCATATTTAATATTCGAAAACAAACCGCTCAACTCTGAATAATTCACTGTGGTTTCTCTCCTTAACATTACAGTTCGATAATTTTAATATCAAAAGCAATACGATCGTGTTAAGTATATTTATCCAGCGCATAACAAAATAATCTGTATTTAGAATAAAATTTTGACTGATATCGATTCGACATTCGAAGATCATGCCTATAGTCTAGCTTATTACTTATTTTACTCGTACACCAAAAAAAATATTTGTGTGAAATTACATGATTATGCTGCGGTTTTTTTCCGACCCAGCATAATCATGCAATATTGCTACCCACATGCACGGAAAAAAAATTTGTTAACTTGACTAAATTTTTCAGCTAAATAAAATTTATTTAGTTCAAGTAAATTTTATTTAGTTAAAAAATTTAGTCAAGTTAACAAATTTTTTTTCCGTGTGGAAAATTACAAGTGATTACAAGTGATTTCATATGAAATTACAAGTGATTTTTGCATAAAAATAATAATTTCACCTATATTTTACCATTAATATGTATTTTCACTTTAAAAAATTTGGAAAAAAAATTACAGTGATAATTAGGTAATTTTCCGGTTTTGAACAAGTAATTTCCATGTAAAAATACATGGATTTTTTTCAGTGTACTTATAATTTTTTATACGAGATTGAGAAGCAGAAATGTTAAGCTCACTACAGAATCAAATTTACATATAGATTAAAGAAACCTAAAGCATCATACAAAAAGCCTAATGCTTCTGCAAAAATGTTTATAGATGATTAATTCTTAGATAAAATATTTCGAACTTATCGTGCTGTGCAAAGAGCCTCGTTCGCACAAGTGTATGACCGCGTCGCCAGTTTCACGTTTATCACTCGATGCACCTTTCGCCAGCATTAAGCAACCGAAGTATTTGTAAATTTGAGGGCGCAGCCGATCGTATCGTGACTCGCACGGTGTATCCGAGGGTCGTAGTCACGCGAGATCGCGAAAAATGCCCGTCGTAAAGTTTTCAATGAGCTTACTCGAGTTATCACGTGGGTGCGATCGAGCCACGCGAAACACGCCGTAAAATACGCGCGACGGACGTCGCGATAACATTATCGGACACCACGGTCTACACCCCGCCGTGCGTACCCACGCACACCTTTGTACTTACTTTCCTTTTACGACTCCATCGAGATATCTGCTCCTCGATTCCCGCCTACCCACCCTCCGATGACGAGGGCGGCTTTCCCGCACGGCGTATTTCATCTACGGATCGTAAAACGCGTTGTGGCGTGCCGCTGTCGATGATAATTTAAGGGAATTCGCGCATCTTACCTCGCGAATGGCAGGGCGGCAGCCCCCTTTTTTCTGCGGAAATCCCGCGGGGGTTGTTGGCCTCATGATTAATGCGATTCTTGACGAGATTGCGTTTGCCGTCTCCGTTTTTTAACAGAAATACGAGTAATATACGTTATATATTTACGCGTACGTGCGCGAGTTTGGCGTGCTGTGATAGCGCGAGATGATTTAAAAGTACGGTTTCGCACCGGTGGGTGATGGTGATATTAACAGAAGAACAAAAATGGTCGGTAACATAAAAGGGACAATGATTTATACTTCGCAAGAGTTTTTATCGTAAATAAGTGTCATAACAGGAATTGTTATCCGTTCTTTAATCTTTCCATCTTCTATTATCCAGATCGTTTATATATAAGCTTATTTATCTTCCAGACACTTCACGGAACTCGCGGACAATTCACAAATACACGGTGCGCTCTATTATTTATTAAAAAGAAAAATAAATCATGCTTGACACTTTGATATTAACTGCTCTTTTTACATGCAATTCCGTAATATTCTCGTGTTTGAGTTACGTGTAAGAATAGACAGAGAGATACAATCATGCTGCAAACTGTCGAAAATTCCGCGTTCGCGCGATCAATAACGATCTGATGCGAGTTCTTGAATTTCCCATGATGTACTTCCGCTTTAATGTCTAGAAGATATCAACCACCGACTCGTGGATCGGATACGCGACTTCCGATGGTAAAGTATGGTAAGTGACATGTGATGGATGCGACGCAAGCTGGGAATTGCAATGTCAATACTTTCGAAATTCCCGTAACTTATACAGCAACGGACAACTGATTTTTTTTAACGCCGCCCATCGTGATTTATGAGACTGGTGTTTGAAATTTCTCGCGATAAAATATGATCCTCGGTGTAACACATTGTTCGCAACTCTGAAACTGGACTTACCTTTTGAAAAAAGACAACGTTTATTCGTCGCGCTGGAAAATATGTATTGTAAGAAGCAAGGAAATTTCGCAGCGTACTTAACAATATCTCCAATACTTTAGTGTAAACCTCTAATAATTTAAAAACGTTCAAATTTTTCATAAGTGTTTTATCCTCTTAAATAAAAAATTATGCAATATATGATTCACACAAAACTATAAATTTTTTTCTCAGACGATGTCTTAAGTTTTTGGTATCTTCTTAAATATTTAGCTCATACGTATCTAAAATCTAAATAATTTAAAATCTGATGTATATAAATATCAAGTTATTACATAATAAATTAGATTTTCTATTTCTCTCTTCGTAATAATAATAAATTTTACAAGTGAAGATTTTAGGGCAATAATATAAGTGGTGTATTTTTCTTCGTAAAAACTGTAGCGTATTTTCCTTTAAAAATGACGTTTCTAAACTGCACGCACTATTACTTAAGCGTAAAATGGCACATGATCAAATGCAATAAACGCAACATTGTTGTTTACAGTCATAAAAACACAGAATAAAATCTCACAACCTTGAGCACGGATTTAACACAATTCTGAACGCAGGAGTACCAAACTGAAATTGCAGCCGTTGGGTTTTCGATAAATCTATCGGCTGCGGAAAGGAAGCAGTGCCGTTGTAACGAGGTTCCAAGCGCAATGTAACGAGATATTGTTGCCACGTGTTTGTCCCCAAAACTCCGGCAAATTGAACCCTGTTTCTGTTTCCGGACGTGCCGCGACACCGTCGATGAAAAAAAAATATACGCACTTTTTTTTATCGTCGACCCGTGGTTGCAATTCCATATGTACATCCCTAGGGAACAAGTATGTGAAATACGGAGTTTTGCGGTCCAGCCGATCACGCATCCATGCCACCCGTTCTATCGCGATGTTCTTTTCGCATATAAAATACCATCTATCTTTTTTTATCATTGGCAGATGATAAAAATTCCTCGCGTATTCGAAATATTACTGAAATTTCGAGTTAAAGTTTAATTCATTACTCGAGTAACTCGGACTTGAAAATGTTCAAACCACGCACTGAATATGTATTCGATACGAAGCGTAATAAAAAGAGCTTGTTTTAAAGAACTTTAATTCTGCTATTTTATCCAGTATCATATATATATATATATATATATATATATATATATATATATATATATATATAAAAGAAAACTTTTATATAATACAATATAATTAAGTTGTTTTTCAAATTCGCGTCACTGGAAAAAAATTATACCAGAAATGCTGCACGGAAAAAAAATTTGTTAACTTGACTAAATTTTTCAACTAAATAAAATTTCTTCAGTTCAAGTATTTATTTATTTAACTTAAACATTTATTTATGTTTAAGTTAAATAAATAAATACTTGAACTAAATAAATTTTATTTAGTTGAAAAATTTAGTCAAGTTAACAAATTTTTTTTTCCGTGTGGGAGCATTTTCTAATTTTTTCTCTAATTTTAATTTTTAAATAAAGATTCGGACATGCAAGTAATATCGTAGAGATGTCTTTCTAGCTTTTGCAATTCTTCAGGATCGAAGTAAATATTCATAAGATGTGCCATTAGTTAAATCGACCGCTCGCTCGAATGAGAAATCTTCGTGTTGCCATGCGGGAAACTCTCTTTGCGCCTTTTCCCCTCCGTTGTGTCGTGAGACCACGCTACGAGTGACTTATGGGGTTCCGAGGACCCTTGATCGCTTTCGAAAAGAATAAAGGATACCACCGCTTTCTTCGAAATGGATGTTCCTTATGGGACGCCGTGGATTTTCAAACCGGGTTAGAACAGGAATTTTTTATGGTGCGCTGTTGATTTTTAGGACTGATTCATAAGTTATTGGCGATTCAGAGTCTCAATTAGACGATTAGAAACTTGAATGTGTCTTCGGAACAGACGGTGCCATGCTGTTTGTAGCGAATACTTATAATTTGAGATTTAATTTCTCCTAGAAATCTCACAAATTCTTATCATATCTTTCACCATACATTTTTATCAGAGCATATTTTCACGACTTATAGACAGTTTTATGCATGTACATAAATTTTAATTAAATTTATATTTATTAGTACTTTACAGATTTATTATTTTCAATTATATTGCACGTTAAAAAATATTGTTTTTTACTTTATTACTTCTAGCGATAAATATATGCGAAATAACGAATGAATAAACGAATGTTGTGATGTTTTATCGCAAGTCTGCTTATAATATTATCGGTTTTCATCTCGGTCGCGATTCGCTAACGATTCATTATTATTTACGAGAATTGTGGTATCGAATTTGCCGCCACAAATGTAATGAATAATTAGCGTGCGATCGTTGCCAACGAGTCGATATCTCAAGGGCATTCGGTGTTCCGCTTGTTTCGTGATGGTGTTTTTTACAGCCCGTATGACGCTAAAGAATTCGTTAATTAATTTACATAGTTCTACAAAGTATGTTCGAGCAGTGGAGCAGCCTTAATTACTTGAAGGAAATCCCAGAGATGTAACGTAAGTTCTGGAAAAAAAGCTTTTCCCTCTTTCTCGTGTTTTCTTGTTATTGCATCGAAGAATAAGGGAAATGTTATACAAGTAAAACAATTAAAATGTCAGTATTTTTTATGGATGAAATAACTTGCTTTTTTAAAATTCTGCATTAACTTTTCGCAGAAAAGAATTTTAATCGGCGATATTTCAAAGTCGGTAAATAGGAAGCAATAAATTGATTAAAGGATCGTTTCATCCACGGTGGTGAAACGCAGCATACATGTAAATTACAAAAAAGATGTAATTATGAAATAGCCAGAGTTTAATAAGAGAAGCAAGAGAACAACGTGTAAGAATACAGTCACGGCTTTTGTTCGCTTTTTCTCTACTGCATTGTGCGTATATGTGCGTTACTCTTTCTTCAAACATCCTGCACTTTTGCAAATGCATCTCATGGCCACGCGCGGTGCTAATTTAATTTTATTTTCTACTTTTACATCTGTAATGTGGCTTCTTTACTGCTACAAACAAAGTTATTAAATATATTTAACCTATATTAAAATTACAGTTAAAATACTTGCGTGTTGTATCGTGCAAATATATCAAACATAATGCACTCTTACTTGTTTGCGTTCTTGGAATGATAAGAAAATTATTTAAATGAAAAATTTTGATTTTATAAATTTCTCAGTTCAGTCGTTGTATAATGACACTTTAAACGAATAGGAACAGGTTACGGAAATAAGTAGAAACATCAGTTTCCAACTTATTTTTTATAATATGACGAACGTTTTATAACTATACTAATATTTTAACGTCAAACTACGTTAATAAAATTAAGAGAGAGAAAATTATGTGTTCGCGTAAATTTCCCGCGAAAAAATCATATTAATGTAACTTTTATAACGAGCATAAAGAATAATGTAAAATCTGCTAATTATACGAACAAATTAGTACTAGCGGCGTAAATGCAAATGAAAATTGTTCAGTGCAGCAGACATGCATATTCAACTAGATTATAGCTGCGCGTTGCCGTACTCGTACCCAATGTCAAAAAAGTGGAACAGTACCTATGTACTTCAAATAACATCAATGTCGACGCCTATTTCGGCGGTTGACAGCCGGTTATTCTTTTTGTCATATTTATATGGCTCGATTAAGTCGAAGAGATAATAAAATACGGATTCGTATCCGACAAAGTGATAGCGCCTCCGTGACGACCCCATAAAGATCCTTTATCTTCCGCATTGTGGCTGCCACGGGTCACAGGAGATAGGAATCAATCGAGAGATGACGGTATTCTCACTCTACAAGGATATCTTTTGCCGTTCTATTCTATGCCTCCTCACACGTTCGTAGGAACTTAGCCGACATGTCGACTAGTTATAAGGTTAAAAAATATTTAGCTTCAATTATCTGAATGACTATAAAACCTTTTCAATTATATTTCAAAACTCTTTATACAAAACACAAACGATTTCATACAAAACTTTGTTTAAACTATGTAGGCTTTTTACTCTACAAATTATTAATTAATTAAAGTTATCTAGATGACTTTAATCTAGATCAAACCTCTTTTTAATTACACTTCAAAAATCTTCATACGAAATACAAGCGATTTCATAAGCAAATTATTTAATTGTTTAAGAAATCATTAATTGTCGGCTAAGTCCATACGGATCTTCTTCCACAGCTATCTCTAATCTACATTCGCCACTAAATCATAATCGAATCGATCCACATGGTAGCCATAATGATGTTTCCCATAGGTAAATTTATAGCTCCGTCCAGTTCGCGTAGGTACTATAAATTGACACTGCTACTGTTAATTCTGACATTTATACATCGTTATCCGCCACTTAAGTTTAATACGTTTAATGTTCGATTGCCCTCGTGCGCATGAATCAGAATAGTATATTTATGTCATTATCGTAAAATAAAATTATAATAAATAAAAATGCAATAATGCATTGTTGTTGGTTATGAAGCTCTTTCTTTACTCTATTTTGGTATCTTTTATGTGTTATCTGTTCTCTATAAAATACATGCATTTTTAACAATTTCTTTTTTGAGAAATATATCTTTTTTCGAATTTGTCACTCACTTGACTTACTTGATTTAATTCGAAACTTCTACTTCAAAAATTTATTTCTGGTCCACAAATTCTGCTTATAAAAATTTATTTGAAATTTAGCCTTTCTCTCTAGGGAAATTTTAGGTTCAAACTCGATTATCCTAAGCTCGGATTTCCGAGTAGAAATAAATTTTCAAGAGTCTCTAATATAAAAAGCTCTAAATATAAGAATCGAGAAGAGACATACAGAACAGATTTAAAGTAAAAAGAAAAAGAAATTTATTTTTCCAAATTTGTTTCTAGAATTACATTACGGAAATAAATTCAGTAGGACGAGTATATTCACCACGTTCGCTCGCGCGACGTTATCTCATGCAATTTCCCCAGATTCAAATATCGAAGCGACAAACTTGTTCATTATATTTACCATGTCACATTGTCGCATCCATATTTTCTGATTCCGCCGACGGAGTGTCAGTCGTATCACGATGATAAAACGGCGTACATCGCGCGGCACTGCACCGGAGTTGCAGGTACCCGGCGCAGCGGTACTAGCGTGTTTGTAAAGCCCCAATTTCTTTTTGTGGGACGTTGCGATGGATGAGTCCGTCATACGCAATACCCCGTTGCGAAGGAATCGACGGCGAAGGACGAGGGAAACGTAAGCTTACAGGGCTTTCTCGATAGAAGACGGAAGGCAAAGGGGTGAGGCGCGGCGAGAGGGAAATACGCGCGCACGTACACACTCGGCTTCGCCGCCCTGCCGATCAATAGCTACAGGTGGCAGCCATTTCCTAGCCAACGTTGGCACTTGGCCTCTCTCTCTCTCTCTCTCTCCCTCTCTCTCTTTCTGTATCTATCCTCCTACGTTATCCTTGCGAGATCACCCACGTTCCTACCAACGACGGTGGACAGCGCGAACAGACTCGACCGAACACGAAGCGACCAACTAAGAGCGTGAGAACATTGTCGTGCCTACAAATTAGGTGAGAAGAACGTGATACAGGATCCTGCTTAAAATAAGCATATCCTCGGAAAGACTACGTCGAGGTATCAACGTGCGGAGAATCGAGAACTGGCGTGGATTAAGGAACGAACTCTGTGTTACAGCATCTAAAATAGTTAACTCTTTTGCAATGTTGCTACATTGTGGATAATCTCTCTTTCCCTCTTATTTTCTCTCAGACTCAATAGTAAAATTACTCATGGAGATATATGTGACATGAATAAAATATTATAAAGTATACCATGAGAATTACATGGTTATATTAGATATGTCATCGGATATAAGTGTTTAAAAAAAATTATTTCAACATTAAATTAAATAGCAATAAACGATGAGTTTCATTATGTATTATGCGACGTCATTAATACTGTCTGGTTATATTTTATCGTTGTAAAAACATTCGCTTATCTCTTTCGTGGCACATTTTTGCAGTTAGTACCTTCGTGCTTGAATATCAAATTACCGTAATTCAACGTGTTAACTTTAAAAAAGGGAATATCAAGATTAATTTTGTCAACGTACATTTTTTCCCGTGTGTCAAACATACACTTGAGGAAATTTGCTTTGCGCAATTTAACGGTAAATGAGAAGGAGAAGCGGAGATGAATCCGGTTCTTGATACAACGTACGATCCACATGAATATCCCTCTAAATTCAGGGCACTGATAAGAAATTGCTTTTGCATACACTACGCGAAGGAACTGGAGTGTGTACTAATTTGAGATTCTCGACTCGGTTGACTTCCAAGACTTGTATCTCGCAGCGCGATTACAATGAACGTGTCCCCTCGGCTACAGCCGGATTATCCACCTCTGTAAGTAGGTATACACACGCGTCGCTTCTCGCGTTGTTTCTCGCGCGTCACTGGAAATTGCGCTAAATCGTGGAAACGCGGCCCCTTCGGGATCGAGTTTATCTCGAGCTTGATTGCGACGCGGAACGAGCTTTGATTGGGCCGCCGGCAGTCAGTCGGGCAGCTTTTAATCGAGTCGATCGATCACGCGACGCGCACAAAAGCTCTTCCGTTTCCCGGAAAAGACGGGAAGCGAGTCACCTCGGGTAACAGGGAACAAGATTAATAAAGGAGCTAATGAACAATGCTGCTGCGTGCCCGGATAAGGAGCTGAGCTTACAAACTCTGTCGAGTTTCGGATGCACGCGCCGCCTCGACGATCGGAAGATCGACGGAGGAAAATTGAACAAATCCACTTAACAGCGATTCCATTATGTATTATGACTCGCTATTAATTAAGCGTTAAATCGTTGATATATCAAAAAGATTGCACGAACTAAAATTTACAGTTTCTGAAGGAAACGATTGCTACGATTTTCGGAGTGAAAACTTTTTATCGTTTAAAATTTTATCGTAAAAAATCGAATAAAATTTTCGAACGATATCTTTCGCGTGCTGATGTGGAACGTCCGCATTTCCATGAAATGAATTAATTTTCACAGCCGTAGTTGATATCCGGAATCGCCTTTTCCTTCAGGAAATAAAGGAACGGCACGAAGTACCGATATCAAGCCGCGGTATCGATTAAAACGCGTATATTGCGATCCATTTCCGTCGGCTTAATTAGAACGGCCACGAGGCCGCCGGAATAAGTCCGTTCTGCCTGTACATATGTACACTGGGGCTGAATTTCCAGGAATATCCAGCGGAATGCATAGGGCTGATTTTATACCGCAAGCTCTTCGACCCGAATATTGGTGTTCCGGACCGATAATAATTAAGGGCTTGTTGGTGTGATCTGATGGGCGATATCATGAATTAAGCGTTATCGTTCATCACTTCATTCACTTACTGATAATCTCCGCACGTCACGGCTTATCCGTTTTCCAAATTTATATCGCAATAATTTAATTGGAAACCTTATGGTGCTTTTTGTTCAATAAAGCTTATAATTAAACGATGCAAGCGCAAAATACATCTTCCCTGATCATTTCTTCTCCAATATTGAGATCAAAATGCAGTATTTTACGCATAGTTTCCAAATAAAAGCGTATACACAGAAAAAAAATTTGTTAACTTGACTAAATTTGTCAACTAAATAAAATTTCTTCAGTTCAAGTATTTATTTATTTAAGTTAAATTTATAAATATTTGAAAAGTAAAGTTCAAGTATATATTATATGTTTAAGTTAAATAAATAAATGTTTAAGTTAAATAAATAAATACTTGAACTGAAGAAATTTTATTTAGTTGAAAAATTTAGTCAAGTTAACACATTTTTTTCCGTGATAGCAAAACTAGCGGTGTAATATTTCTAATTAAATCTTGTAATAAGTAAGAAAAAGCAACTTATACAAATTTTCTAATATATGAGAAAAGTTTTTATCGTCACAATTATTTATCATAAATTTTCGGAAACAAGAAATATAAATTTAATGTGTACATTTTCGATAATTCGTTTTATATGAGGCCTTTTTTATATAAGTCTACTTATTCTCTTTGAAGAAAGAATGTAACTCTTTCCTAAATTCCTAAATTCTTTCCTAAAGATGTCAATAGCTGGAGATAACCCAAAAGTAATATTACATGCTTTTGTGTATCATGGTCGCAGTTATTGGATGGCTTCCAACGTAATCGAGGCTGCTCGATGCATTTTGGCAACGTATAGACATCGTCAACTCGCCGAAGTATTTTCTCCGACCAAGAATATACGGTTCTTATATTGTTGAAGAACTGTAGGAGATCATTGTTATGTAAAACAAGTTCCTAAATTCCCACTTCGCTTATTCGCGGAGCGGAACACTTTGACAAGCGGGGCGGAATGCGATTTTAAGATGTTTATTTACCAGGGATAAATATCCGCATTCGGGTCACGTACAACTACCTAGCTCTAGTTTTCTGTTGGAGTTACGATATGTTTGTATAAAATCAAGGGAGGTGATAAACAGGAAAATATATCACAAAGTTTGAATAAATCGTTGTAACTTCAATAGTGAATAAATCTTTTATTTTCTTCAATAGACTTTCTTTCTTCTTAAAAGTTGATTGTTTACGTAGTACGATCTATTTTTGAATGCGCCAATTATGTAAAAATTTCCATTTTTCCAAATTTCAACTTATTTAGAGAATTTTTTTTCAATTGTCTTAGTTCTTAATTCTTCTTTCGATGTAGAGTATAGGAAATGCTTCAGTGCAGCTATTAAAGTCATCATTAATAATTATCCATCCTTAGGCACGACACTTTAATACCTGACAGCTTCATTAGCGAACTCTGTTATGGATGACCCTGTCGTAAAAGTTTAGCATCCTTCTCGTTATCCCTTTAATGGACTATACGCTCGTTGCCTTTACGATCTGTTCGACGTTGCTAGCAAACAATAACGAATTACCGTCACACCATACGCTGCGCGAGCTGTACTGTCGCGAAATTGGTTTCAACACGATTTGTTTCCCACGTAGCAAATGTACACTGAGAGAAAAATTTATGATATTCATGGCTATAATTAAATTGTAAATAATTATGGTTAGGTGCACCATTTTTATAGTTATTACTGCTATAATATTAGTAATAATAACAAAAAAATAGTTACAAATACCATAATTTAACTATAATTATTATAGTTAATTATTATTAATTATTATAGTTGGAACCGTTTTTAACTATAATAATTATAGTTAAATTATGGTATTTGTAACTATTTTTTTTGTTATTATTACTAATATTATAGCAGTAATAACTATAAAAATGGTGCACCTAACCATAATTATTTACAATTTAATTATAGTCACAAATATCATAAATTTTTCTCTCAGTGTAATATTGTTTGACTTCTAAATATTTTAAATCAATTACATAATGACGCACGATAAAACCTCATGAAATATCGTCGAAAAATAATGAATTGTGGATTATAAAATTATGATATACCTACACCTCGTAGTTGTAATGTTTGAATTTATGAAATTTTGAAAACACACACACACACGCAGACACACACACATGTCTTTCTATTGTTAGAGAAAGGACGGAGGACGTATATCTCCATATCTCGTTTTCAATTTATCAGTGAGATCAATAACATTCAACCGCTAACTAATTTCGTTGGGCGCGATTTAATTACCAGATCTTAATAGGCGGTTTACCATTAAATCGAAATCGGTGATCGATAACCTTTCACGATACAGAAGTACTAATAGTCAAATTAGGCTTTTCAAAACTTATCGATTGAGTTTTGTGGGAATAGCTATGTATTAGGATATAATGCATATTAATAATACAAAAATTAACTGCAAAAAATTATTTAAATAAAAACTTGGATTTTGAGAACATCGTTTGAAAATTATAACAGTTTCGCTGCTGATAGCACATTTTTCAGTATGAATTATTATTTTAACTTTGTAATAAATTGTAAGACGACCCAAATGGCAAGTGATGTTCTATTTATTACTACGTATCAACCATACGGATTGTGGTCTTCTACGAGTAATAAATTTTAATACTAATGATGCTAAAGCATCTATATATATAAGATTTTATAAGACTCAAGAATAAGAGTTTCTGTTTATTATATAAACCGTGACCATAAAAATGGTGTCACACGAGATGAATACGTTTTCTTAACATCATCGATTGTTGCGATAAATATTATCACATGTCTCGGTGGTCGAACTGGCTATAACGTCCGCACGGATTGTAAGGAGGTCCAGGTTCAAATCCTGGCTGAGGTAATATTTTTTGCAACAAATTCTTTAACAGTTTTCGTGATGGGATGGGAGGAGGGAGAATCTTATAGATGCTTTAGCATCATTAGTATTAAAATTTATTACTCGTAGAAGACCACAATCCGTATGGTTGATACGTAGTAATAAATAGAATAACATCACTTGCCAGTTGGGTCGTCTTATAATTTATTACAAAGTTAATTATTTACTGGCGATTTGGTAAAATAAGAGTTTCTGTTAATTATTATTTTGTTTAATAGAAATCGATTTTCTTTAATAATAATAATATTTAATACGTATGATTAATCATGCATCAAAGAATTAAATATGTTTAATATGTATAATTGTTTATGCATCAAAGAATTAAACACAAAAATATTATTTATATAAAATTATTAAAGCCCGATATAATTATAAATCGAAAGTAAAACAAACTTGTTAGATGCTACTACTGTAATAATTATATTTTGCTGTTGAATGGTACGATAGGAAATTTCACTGTGCATCCATTTGTTATAGTCGACGTAAACAAAGACTGATGAGAGTGATGAGTCTCCATCAATCAGTGATTTGTTTGTGCATCGTGGAGCAAAATCACAACAAATTTGACCAATTAATTTTGTAATAAAAGTACAGTGCATTTGTCATGTTAATTAATTAATTAAATTTGGAAGACTTTTAGTTTCAACATAACCCCATTAATTGCAATACTATGTTAACAACGTGGAAAGGAAATTTTAACACAACACTGCCCTCGTGCTTTTCATTTCATGTTCAGTGAAATTTATTATCTCTTTGAATTAATTTCATTTTTTCATATAGTAATCGCATGTAACTATGCCGTTACTCAGACATGTAATTTTTACTGGTCGCAAAAAGAAACTTTCGAACTAATCTCCAGAAAAAGGAGGGGAAGGAAAAGTAATTCCTGCAAAGTGGTGGCGCATAACGAGATCTCGTGGGAGTGGAAGTCACGTTTTTCTTGGAAAGTCGCTTGGAAAAATTCGCGCTGTTTACAGAACCACAAAAATTATTCGACTAAGACTTGGAATCCCGCACTTTTTAGATTTTCTTGTGAGTAAAGTCTTGAAATCCCTGACGCACTTATATTCGTAATCTCTCGCGACGGTTCCTCATTTCGACACGTTTTTGTAGCTTTCTCGGGCGTCGTCGTGAAAACGTCGTCGTGGCGACGCCTATATTCTATTTAGGAAAATAAGTCAAGAATTACTTAGTCGGATCCAGTCATTATTGCACCTCTGTGGCACATCATGACGGTGGCGTCTAGCGTCGCGGCCGTTTTGCTTGTTGAATAAAAAATGAGAGGGAGCACGAGGTGGAACGATGCGCGTTGTTTCCCAGGAAGGCGGGCGTGCCCATGAGAAATTGGATTAATTCTGTATACAAGCGAGCGGTGCGCGCCTCCACCATAGTCGCCCAACGGTATCCGCAAAGCACAATGCTCTAGCTAATGACATCATCAGAACTTACGCACTACGAATTAAAGAGGCTATAACTTAAAATTTCCTACATCAAAATCAAACGTAAACGTAAAATATATCATAATACATTTGCATATTAAATTTAACATATTCTTCACATTTATTATTATATATTTTATGGATGGACGAAACGCCCAATTCGTATCGTAATTTTCAGAGTGATTAATTCTCGAGAAATTCTCAATAAAGAATATAACAAACTTTTTAAATTTCTGGCGAAAGCATGAAAAATATTTATTAAGATTAAAATATTAATCTGACAATGGGAGAGTTTGTAATCATACTGTTTCATGTAAAAATACAAGGCTTTACACTGAAAGAAAAAAAATGGTTGGAATAACGATAATCTCACAATATTTTATAGTTAGTTTTGGCTTTAAACATATTTTTATAGTTTCTTTAAACATGCAAAATATAGTAGAGTAAACACAGATTTATAGTTATCATTTATAATTTCCTTTGTTATTATTACCATGTGTATAGTAAAGCATACTATGAGAATATAGTTACCAATATTTGCCAAATATCCCAATTTCATTGACTATATAAAATAGTTAATTTCTCTTGCCATTCCATATATTCTATCTTACTATATTTTTACTTGAAATGATTATAATTTATTGGTAAAAATTTTACATGGGTCACTTATACTATGCCTGTATCGTAATTGTCACCAACATAATGGTAACACTTACTATAAAAATATTTCTAACTAATAATAATTTACTATATATCATTATAGTTCCAAATATCATACATTTTTCTCTTAGTGTAATTTTATGTATCGTTATTAATTGTAGCAATATTTTCTTATGTCCTATCAAAGACGTTATTGAGGATTAAATCTGCCACTATCTGGACGGCGCTTCGATTCTGTAGGACAACAGCCGGATATCGGCGACATAGTACGCTTGGCAGCTCGTACGACCAGATCGCCACGTAACAAACGGATGCGCACACACGTGCGACATGCTTACAGGGATGAAATCTGATATGGGATAATAGGTTTGAATCCGCTTCCACAGACACACGTAGAGACGCGCGCACGTATATGCAAATCGATGCGTTGCATACGGGGACGACATTCGTTCGTGGAATTATAATATTGTATGTCACAGTGTAATGATGTAAATGCGCAGCGAGACGCGACGTATCCGCATTTCCTCCTGTACGTCAAGGTTTTTCGATAGAAATTTCCGCTCGACCAAAATGGAAGCGTCGCGACTTGAGGGAGAGATATTAGTTTCGTGATTTTTATCGAGCGCATATTACAATACCGCAAGATAGAATAAGTGGAATATTGGATTAGAATTTCCATAGGAGACGTATATACATAACGCCGCACTATAGAATATTTCGTTCTTTGACATAGTTATATCACCGCGTGTGTAATTTTTGTATGTGATAGAAATTTTCATTTATTTTGATTCCAAACAAAGACCGAGAATTTCAAACATAAATATTAATTTTTATCTCTGAAAAAGATCGCGTTTATTTTTAATTTCCATCGCGTACCGCTGTTGCATTTATGGAACAGACACAGCAAAATATTTCCTCCGCGATCACTTTTCAATCACGATCGAACAGTCTTTAAAATTAGAAGATATCTTACTCAAACTAATCTGCGGTCGATATCAGAGAAACGAAATTTATGTAACTCGATGACTTTTATGCCGGAAGTGAAACGCTCTTTGTCAAGAACGAAAATTTTACTTCTCGCCGCGAGGAGAAAATCGGATAACGAATCGTTGGCGGACGTGGCTAGATTGATTAGATTCATTTGTTATAGCCGCGCTTTCTCGGGGGGGCGAATTTCAGGCTTGAGAACAGTTCATCTCTTCTCGTGCTCTAAGTTTGGTAAGGACAAGAGACCAGTCGGTGACGCCAAAGATCACTCCGCGGAACTTTATTTCGAGTTGACACGGTCGGAGGATCGATCGCCGCTAACTTGATGTACTATTTAGAAAATTTTCGAATGGCGAGCACGTACGACGGAAAATGAGGTCGCGTGTGAAAATAACGAATGTTACAGAGTGACGATGAATATTGTGCAGAAGAACCTGCTTCTTTGATGGAACGTGAATAACGACAAGACATATGTTATTCCAACTTTACGATCACTGGTTTAATAGACGATTAGAATATTAATAGAGAATAGAATATTAATAAACATTGAGAACGGCCAAATGTGGTCATAGCAGATCTTAGTGCTCATTAATATTTTATGTGTGATTTTTCTAGTTCTTTTAAACTACACGCCGTTACTTTCGAACTTGAAACGCAGCTCTTGAAATCAGAAAAGTAATATCACAATGATAATGATGCTAACAAGCATCTGTAAGATCCCCCCTCCCCATCCTATCCCGAAAAACTGTAAAGAAATTTCACACGTTTCAAAGAAAAATCACACATAAAATATTAATGAGCACTAAGATCTGCTATGACCGTATTTGGCCGTTCTCGATTTTAATTGTTTGATACACTTCGCGGTCTTTTAATTATATTGTTTAATAAACATTGTTATTTGCCACTATTTTAGAAAACTTAATATTTTAAAAATTAATATCTTATATATGCATATTTCATATATTTTATATTTTATATATTTTATTTGCAAATTATGTATAATTAAAAATAAATTATTAATATTTGATGTTTAGATAATATTAATTATACATTTTTAAAAATATTTTCATTACTTCTTTTCGTATACACAATGATAATTTACAAACATATTACACTCTTTTATATTAAATAAAAATAGAAATTATAATAAACTTTATGAAAATAAATTGAAAAATAAATTTATGTGATTTATATGTATTATTATTTCTCTAAAAATCTTAAATAGTAATCAAAGTGCATATGTATCGATTAATTCTTATCAGTGCAATCGTATAGCGAATACTTACTCATCATTTATACCTATAGAAGTCATAGAACGACATTGAAAGTTCACGCCCAGAGTTTAGTTTCTCTCGGAGAAATCGTACGGAAATCCAGGCAGGGATATTCCTGAGATAAAGTTTCCCCGGAAGCTAGCGTGCACTTAAATTCAACGGAGGGTAGACGTAGAAGTACTGACAAGTGGAAGAGCGTCCTATCTGATCGGCCGCAACAAGTAGAAGCGGCTAGCGTGTGATCAGCCGACAAGTAGTAACAACTGAAACTATCACCCACGAGGATTTGCTCATTTGGTGTCAGGACCAACAAAAGACTATCAGTAACAAAGTTATCATAGTATCGCTTGATACAAATGCCAAATTAAATTAAAACCTTAAATTGTTAGATTTAGAAGAATAAATTAAAATAACCTTACTATTTTTTTGTTTGCTGAGTGTGAAATTTGCTGTTAATTGAGCCTCTAAATTGGTATGTTTACACGGAAAGAATGGTTTTGCTAAAATACCTAAAACTTTGGCCAGATATAGATCTGAAAATAATTTTGACCATCAAAATAATTATGTAGGACGCCCAAAATAGTTATTAGAATATCAAAATGTTTTTTGCAACATTGTCATCATATTTGAAAATTTAACATAGTTACTTTTGATAGTCTAACAAAATTATTTTCAGATCCGTACTTAGCCAAATTTTTAGATACTTCAGCAAAACCATTCTTTCCGTGTACAGTCTCGATTATTTTATAATATATAACAATAACATTGTGCAATATATGTTGATAATTATATTTGCGACTATTTTACTCTCGGCTTATATGTAATTTTCAAGTTTAAGTTTACTCCGTCTACAATAAGTACATAAACCGCGAAGTATTGCTGTATTTACCGTACGCAAATTATCATGTTGAGAATACACAATTTGTCGTATTTATCTAACAATAATGGAACATATTATGCGTGTTCGCTCTATAATGTAATATGTATTACTAACGTTTCAACGACAACACCATCGTGTGTACGAGAAACCGGCAGAGCGAAACTCGCAAATCCTATATGTGGGAGCAAAATGCATATACAATAACGTAGAACGATGGCGGTCTCCGGCTAAGCGCGGTATTAAAGTATACAGTGAGCTCAACAAGTAGCCACTGGGACAAACATCGTTTTATGGGAAGGGTGAAACTAGGGGTTGCTTTGTAACCACGGTCATTATAATCCCTACGTACAAACGAGGCCTGGATACGCGTATTATCGATCTCTCCAGAGTAGCGATTTATTAAGCTGTGAGAAAGTATCTTAGATGATAGACGAACGAATCTTTCGTTTGTTCTCAGGAAAAACCGAGTGTTAAATCAAATGGAAGTCGGATAGAAATCCTTTTTCTTTTATTTCTTTCGCGACAAGACAGACATGTTAAAACTAAATACATAATTAATGATACATTTATGATACGTAATTATAATGTAATTATTCAAGCATTAAACGCTTCAAAAGCTTATAAAATATGAATTTGTGAGACTAAGGATTACGCATATTATCTATGAAGCTTTAACATTAAAGCTTAATTTACGATATATAAGAACATTAATATTTCTATTGCTATGTTATAAAATCTTTTTGGAGTAAAGTATTAAATTTTTTATTTTTTACAACGTTATATATTCTCTATCGTTTTACTTTTTTATTAAACAACGTCGCGTAAGTTTTCAATGCATTGTATTGTAATAATTTAATGAAGAATAGTTTCCAGTTATTTTATCGTATTTGTCCAATATGTGTTTCTATAGTAAATGCAAATGTCTGTGTATTTATTCGTACAATCGACTAGAGGTCCAATTGAACGCGGTCCTTTCTCGATTTCCTCTCGAGTTAACGTTTCCGGTTAGGGCTTATTCGATATTCGAAAACGTAATGGGAGAACCAAAAGCGCAATTGGTTCATGGTGAATTTCATCGCTGTGTTTATTTCTATAGATAAATGTCCTTCTTAAATGAATTTTTGTCTGGCAAGCGGATCAAATTGCACATGTAAACAACAAAATTCATTTCTTGTACCATCCTGTACGCTAACATTGAACGGGAGTATGGAGGAGTTTCGTATGACAAAGCAAGTATCTGGAGAGCTTTGGTTTGCAAGTAATTCAAATAAAAAAAACGTAACATGACACGCTTCATACGACAAACGTAAACAAATGTGCGGCACAGTATTAAAGCAATTATTACAACACGGTTAAACTGAATTAGTAATAATTAAATTTGTTACACCGTTTAGTTTGAATATTTCTCATAAATCAAGAAGGACGATTTTAAAACAAAATGCAGTATCGCTTTGAGCGACGGATTTAATTAACGGCCTTGCTATACGTTGGCGCTTATGCCAACGTGATCGCTCAAAGGGTTAAAAGCGTGGCGAAATTATTGTCCGCGTTGAAAACGCGCGTTTTCTAGCAACAACGACGATAATTTGAACGTGTCCGTTCCGCGCGGAATTTCGTGGATATAAAAGAAACGTAAAGTCGCCAGAGTATATCGTGTATTCGCAGGCGGCGGCCGAATTATGTTACAACCTAACACATTTAACATATAATAGATTGTAAGACGACTTGACTGGCCATAGATGGTATTCTATTTATTACTACGTATCAACCATACGGATTGTGGTCCTCTACGAGTATTAAATTTTAATAATAATAATGCTAACGCATCTATTAGATTCTCCCCCCTCCCCCCAACACCCTCCCATCGCGAAAACTATTAATATATATTAAATATATATATTAAACTATTAATATATATTAATATATATATTAAAATGTAATACTCGTAGAGGACCACAATCCGTATGGTTGATACGTAGTAATAAATAGAATACCATCTATGGCCAGTCAAGTCGTCTTACAATCTATTATATGTTAATTATTTACTGGCGATTTAAGAAAATTAAAGTTTCTAACACGTTTAGTTGAGCGACTTCCTTTTGATTCACTAGTTTTGATTTAACAGACAATACGATTTTGTCTGTACGCGTGTATTTTACGCGACAAAAAGTGGGTCGCTCGAAAAATGCGCGTTGGTCATTATCGATTCAATGCATACTTGATGAACTTAATAAATATAAACAGTAAACGTGACTGGCGGAATATATATCGTAGGAAATTGTTCGAGAAACCGTGCGGTACAATTAAAAAATTTAAAAACTTCTAAATTTAGAGCGCATATGTTCCTCATCTCATATTTAACGTGAGATACTGCCGTTCCCGTATCTTTTTATTTCCCTCATGTGAAGATCGTATATTATTTCAGGTTGAATATCAGACTCCCATATTTTACGTTCATAAATACTCGCTTCAATATTCTAGGCATTATATCGCATAAATATAATAATTTTTTAAATTAATAGAAATAATTTCTCTTTTTGTATCTGAGACTAAAACTAAAAACGCTTTCATGAAAGTATCTAATGTTTCCCAGTAACAAGCATTTGATGTCTCACCAGTCAAAAATTCACAGTGATACATTAACGTTTAAGGACATGGCGACGGAAGCTACGATATTGTTCGGTATCGAGTCTGTCGTTAGATTTATTCTCTTGTAGCACATTATTATTACGTCGCGTTGCGTCCGCGAAACCCACAAGAAAGTTCCCTCCGCGCCTTCTCACCACGCTGATCCATTCTCTCGTCGCCGGTATTACATGCAAACAGTGGCTCCCGTTCTATAAGCGTGCCGTTCATTGTTGCGTCTACAAACGCGGCTGGAGCTCGTGTCCTTGTCCCAATCATGGTGGACTCGTTCCTGCGTTCCGAGCATAGACAAGCACGACCGATCTCTTCTCGTCAGGATAATTTTGTCTCCACCTCGTACGTCATCGGAGACTACCACGAACCGGGTTATTCGTCGTACGTTGCGGGGGTGGCTTGTTTGCGCTCCGTTCTGAGGCGATCATCCATCGTGGATATTACGTGTTGCGGCTCGATGTTGCTCTTGCGTTTCATTTATAATATCCAAATATTTCTTTAAAATTTCTCTTAATATCGATACGCATCATCTCAATATTGATTGCTCGTTGTAAGAACAACGGAAGTGTATTTACGGAAGTTTGTTTAATATTTATTAAATGTCATAGCAATAAAGAATTTAAGATCAAAATAAATTTTTATTTTCTATCTTTCTATTTCCTATTTGAAAATAGACGAAATATTAAATAGAAAAAATGTTAAGTGCATGTCACGTAAGTGCGAACGAAATGATATGATTGATACGGCAATTAATGGTGACGTAAGACTACTATTAGACGACAAGCCGCCTTCATTCGCCGCGAACACGCGAGACTACGCCGGTCGTTAACATCCCCATACGGACAAGCTGCCTACGCCTTCGTTAATTAACGTAGCTCGTAGAATTTAATCCCCCAGCGTAATGATCTGCAAAATGGCAACGTGTTATTCGATACAATCTTGGTCGTTCCTCCGTTCTCGCGGTGTCGCCCGGAGATTTTCGAGTAGCTCCGAACTTTGCACTTCGCTGACCCCGTCGATCGTGTCACCCACGCGAATATTAACTTCGGCAATTAATATGGGCGAATACCGTGCCGCTCCAACGTCCCCCGTTTCTCGTCACCCGAGCGACAAGCGCCCACGTTCGAGGGATATTATCCGTGAGCGCCACGACGGGATCATTATGAGATAAATTAATATACGCCGGGGTATTACGAGCGCGAAGCGCTTGAAATTCCGTTCCGCCCATTGTTCCATCCAGTCCATTCGTCGGTTTTGTCTTCGTTTTTCTCTCGGGCACCCTCCTTTCCGCGAGTCCATACCCTTTTCATGTCGCGCCCGTCTCTTTGATACTTCTTCGCCTTCTCCTCTCGCTTCCGAAGATTAGTATAATCGTGTCATCGCCACGTCCGATTGCGTTTTCACTCTGTCTCTAGGAGAGACTCCTGCTTCGCTTCGGTCACCGTATCTTGCGCGAAATGATATGAATTTTTCTCTCTTCATTTTTTCTCGTTATTACGCTTTTTCTCTCTATTTCTCTCTCTCTTGAAAAAAGTAAAAATTTTTATCTTTGTGCGCTCGCCGAAAATATTTTAATTAACGACTAACATTTTTAAAAGTATTTATATCTATTTGCTATTCACTTTAATACTGTGTATACGCCAAGAGAACACTGATAGAAAAATTTATGATATTCATGACTATAATTAAATTGTAAATAATTATGGTTATAGGTGCACCATTTTTATAGTTATTACTGCTATAATGTTAGTAATAATAACAAAAAATAGTTACAAATACCATAATTTAACTACAATTATTATAGTTAATTATTATAGTTGGAACCTTTTTTTAACTATAATAATTATAGTTAAATTATGGTATTTGTAACTATGTTTTTGTTATTATGACTAACATTATAGCAGTAATAACTATAAAAATGGTGCACCTAACCATAATTATTTACAATTTAATTATAGTCACAAATATCATAAATTTTTCTATCAGTGAAACAGTGACAAGCAATATTAAACGAAAATCCTGACCGCATCAGAGGCCGGTAATAACAAATTTTGACCACAATGATGTTAGAACGACGGTAAAGCGGCAGCGCTGCGTTAATATCGCCGAGCAGAACGGTTAACGAAGCCATTTACATCGCAATTACTATGATTCACGTAACCATGAAACCCGGTTGCAACCGAAATTTGTCTCGTTGCGCGGCGGGTTAATTGCCTGATCCGCGGAATGCGACGCGCGGAAGAGAGTGCGGCTCTCCAAAACGCGCGCGGCGAGACAAGTCGACTGCTTTCTGCCTTCCGTGGAATTAGTTCGCGTTGCGGAATTGCCTCGGAATCGAAAGTTCGCTAAACGACAAATTCGCAGTTGTAGGAGGAATTAATTAACGCTTGCAAAAGGCAGAATTTCCTATTTGACGAATATAAATTTTACGGATGTAATTTCACGATGTTGAGATTGATATTGATAAGCTATAATTTATTACCATTCAGAAAATGTTCAGTTGTAGTATGACATCGAATATGATAAAAATATGTACTTGGTTAAATTGCTTATTTTATTTTGTTAAAAACTTTTAATTGAGAAAACTAATGATCTCAGAGTGTTTGTTGCAAAAGTAATACCATCATAAGTTTCATAAATTAGTGATGTAAAAGAGAAAAGTTTATTCTCTTCTATAACAAAAATATACTAATTTAAATTTTCTATTTAATACTGTTAAGTGTCCATAATAATCGTTTAAGATAATAGTATTATAATAAAGTATTATAAGGTATTATAAATTAACTGCGAATAAAAATACAAGAATAGAGCGCGTCGATTATAAATACCTCATTATTGTTTTTTTAAATTTCTGTTCTTAATTTAATAAAGCTTTTCACTACATCTAGACTTTATTTTATTCTTCTTGTTTTTAGATGAGATTATCTTACGCTTCTACTTTTTTCTTCAAGTATTCATTGCACTATTAATCATAAAAGAGCGTGTATATGAGTAGGTATGTGTGATGTGTAGATGTACAATAAATGCACGCTTGGGAAGTAACGTGTTACTTGTTACGCCGTTACCGTTACCGTTACTTTTTTATAGTAACGATTTGGTAATTGGTTACGTAACGAGTAAAGTAACGAGTTACTTTTTTCAATGAATAACGAGTAACGATAACGATAGCTTTCCAAAAGTAACTTTTCCAACCCTGGCATTACTGTTTCCGTTATAAAAAAATGTAACGTCATTACCAAATCGTTACTATAAAAAAGTAACGGTAACGGTAACGGCGTTACAAGTAACGCGTTACTTCCCAACTCTGCATAAATGTCTGCAATGTGATGAGCTCGGGCCGTGGGTTCGCTAAGCCCAAATGACTGTGCAGATCAGTCATCCCTGCGGGAACCTCGTTATCGTAAAAAAAAATATTGATTACAATTCCCTAAAAGCTGTGTAAAATAACGCGTACACACGCGTACGTATGATCTATACAAATTTATTATTAATTTAGATGCAACATTGTTACGGAGTTTAAATTTGTAATTACAGTACCATCGCGGTCAACTATGCCTGTGGGAATCAAGGGCCTCTAGTTGCTGCGTGGGTGATTTCCTTGATTGAAATTACAGCTAATGAAGAGTGCATATTGTAGTACGTCGGAACGTTGATTAAGTTCAACAAACTGAGTCTTGTAGCATCTTTTCCTTGATGGAAAATTATATTTTTAATAACTCGTAATTTCGAACGCATTATTCTCGTAATTAGATTTTATTTTTCTCTATCATAAATTGCAGTCATTTTGTCGAACATGTCGAAAATGTTCGATTAAACTTTTTTTAAATTTTTATCAACTATAATATATGAATGAGTTTTTGTATTGAATTGTCGCCGGATGAAATTAATGTAAACACTAGCTTGTGTCTGAAACACATGCTGCAATTTACGATATGTTTTATTCATGCGATTAAATTGTTAATTTTGGACGGTGATATTTTCGAGTTTGCTTTTGTAATTATGGTTTCACCGTGCGTAAAAATATGCGCAATATGACAATATGCGCATTTGATACAATTTCATAGTTCAATTTCATATAAGGCATAAATAAGGTCAAGTAAGTTTTGTCGATTTTATCAATGTATAACAATTATTAGTGCTCCAAGTATTAAACTAACTAGCGTTTCTTTCAAATAAAAATTATTTTGCGCCATAATAAGTCGTTATTAAAAATGATAATAACACCTCGTGTCATTGTCGTTTCAGTCAAATAATGAAATTTCATTAGACGGTGCTTAGAAGCTAAACTATTAACGTAACAATTTTCAGATACCTAAAATATCGGCTTATCGTTAGGAAAAGTAAGATTAATCATCTCGCATCGTGTATGCGCTCGCTCTCGGGAACTGACATCGTGTGCGACGAAACAAAGCCAGATATTAATTTGCGCGGGCAAATATTTGTTTGCGTCTAAACTTTCTAACGAGGTTACGTTCAACCAAACATTCCTCAAAGCAGCCCGCGAGAGGACTGTTTGCGAACTACAAAGTGGTATATGACGCGAGAACTCTGAAAATCTTTAAAGTAGAAATCTATTTACTGTGCTTGAAATAAGCCAGAAACATTTTCATGCGTGCAGACCGCTCGATGGAACGAGCTTTGACGATCATCGAATCCATTATCACGACCAAACCTCATAATTCAGAGCGGAAGCGGATCGAAGTCCATCATTTATCAAATTCATTTGAAGTATAAAGTCATATGTGTAAAGTCGTATGTAAAGTGAACGTTATAAATGATGGACTTGGCCCACTTTTGCCCCGAGACCCTCAATCGCATATATAATTAAATACGTTGATACTTTGTTTTCAGAATCGCGTGACAGCATACCCGGAGCCACCCATGTCGCTTTGAAGACGAGTGATGGCGGTCACTGGAGATGGTTTCGCGGCAGGAGGGCGAGCCGCACGGCTCCGTCTTACGCCAATCAGAATTCTACAGCTCTAAAGATATCAGAGAATTATTGTGAGCCGATCGCGAATATCAGTAGCAGACACAGGCCTTTATGCCGGTACTCAACATCAGGAAGTGACGAGAGGCGCAACTGGGATTTAGGAATCCTCTGTTTCCTTCATTGAGAATAGACAGGATCGAAACAGGGTCATCAGGATGTTGCGCAGCAATGTAATGTCCTTCATGAAGAAGGTAAGTGCCACACACGCGAAGGTTTGAGATTTCCGCAGATCATTTGTTAAATGCAAAACGATATCGAATTATTGAGTGACTACATTGAAAGAAAGGCTTGGTTATAAAAATCCAAGCTTGGTTAATGTTACCAAGCACCTTGGTGAAATAGTTTCAGCTAAACGTATAATAAGTATTACATAATTTAGTTGGCTCAACTAAACAAAATTTGCTCTTTTATAATTATTACAAACGTTTATAATTATTACAAAATGTTTTGTTATTATTATTATAATCGGTAATAATAATCAAATACTTCAAAAGGAAGTATACTAAATGCATTTCACAACTTTACCAAGAATTTTTTTTTCAATGTATAGAATTTTTTATTATGCTGTTTATTTGACACGCTGCTTCTAAACACGATTTTAATAGTCGAAATTGAAAATTGGATTTCTAATATGACACAAATATACCTACAACATTAAAAATGATGCTATCAGGAACAAATCTGCAATGAAACTTAAACTACAGAACACTAATTGTCACGGGACCTTGTATAAACTTAGAATAGTTTCATCCGATACACACTGATGATATTTCGTTCATACGTCCGTCGATCGGAATGCGAACAAAATCACGTTTATTTCCGAACGAGTATTTTTAGATGTAATGAAATGTAAAACCATGCAGATACGAATTATACACTAAAATGTTCGTAATTACATCACGGGAGCCGAGCCGGGGGAGGTGCTCGACGATCCGCATGAATCGAATCAAGATAGAAAACCCCGGTAATCGATAGATCGTGCCCGGAGTACGCAGCCGGTTATTTAACGACCGGTTTTATCCTCATGGATACTCCGGCGCATCGAATATTCAACAGTTGGCATCGATCCCCTCGAAATACGGAGCATCCGGAATGGACGATCCCAATACCGCCAGATCTGACCTGCGCCTGAGACCCGGGATCGCGTGCGATTAGGTACATAGTACAGCAGGATCGGTCCTGAGATCAATGTCAACGCAGAGCTTTTATTCGTGCAAATCGGTCGTTACCTCGCGAAAGTCACTTTAGAATTGTAAATTTTCCTCTAACACGATATTTCCATTCCCTTCATCAATGAAAGCTGTTCATTTAGCATTAATTGTACTACGTAATTTAAGCGCTCGATAACTAAATACCACAAGCTCGCATTTTAACGTCATGATGTTACAATATACGTCATCACAACGATATATGTGATTGAGATTGAATATTAAAATCCACTGATATTGAAAATTAATACTGTTACGCTGTCATAATCGTAAATGTCATTATATTTAACGTGACGTCAAAACGACATGAGATACTTCTATATTACTGATTATTCGATTCGATATTTTTTAATAACAATTATAAGATAGAAAGACAGAAAAGAATCGAATCTTCCTATTTCCATCTTTTTGACAAACCATTAATTAAATTTGTTTTTGCTTTTTGGATATTTGTTAGAAAACGATTTGGTTAAAAAAAAACACTGGTTGAGCAAGAATAATAATGCCGCGACGGACTCGCTATTAAAGGATAAGAAGTTCACACCCACGACACGTGTACTCATGACGCTAGGATTACATCCTTGATCTCGCGTATAAATTTAATCGTGCATAGTCGGCGGTTCTTCACGTGCGTACCCCGCTTCTCTCTATGGAAAATCTCTTTGCGCCACGTCCGCGCTTTTCCAAAGGCGGCCTGGCCTGGCCTGGCCCAGCGAGATGAAAGCTCTTGCATGCGGTGTTCCTTCCAGCCGGTACCGCTGGAAATGTTTGTACGTCGGTCCTCTCTTTGCCCTCTGTGTTCTCAGTTTCACGGTAGCTTTGGAATTTCCGCGCTGTATCATCTCCGCTGTTTCTTCTCGTTTTTACATCTCTATTTACATTAATAAGAATACTTGGAAGATACTTGAATTTATTTGATTCTTATGACTTTAATTTCACTTAATACTGAATTGCTTAAATAGTAATATTGAAAATAATTGCGTTATATCTAATTTCCTATTTTTATTTAAACATTTGACACATAAATTTATTTTTCTTATTTATCGTTTTGTTTCTATACCATCTATCTCTCTGTTTCTCTCTCTCTCTCTCTCTCTCTCTCTCTTTCTCTGGCATGCGCGCTGTTTTATTTTTACATGTCTTCTGGAATTACATCAGCGAAATTCTACCGTGGAGACACTTTGCTACTGTTATTACACATTCGCCTCTAATGCTTTTTTTAAAGTATACCAGCCTGCAACACTGTTAAATTATTCTATGCTTTATGGAAATTCTTACCGAAGTTCTTGTCTCTAGTATATATAATGTTTCTAGTATACATAATGTTCAAAAGATGTGAGTGTTTTATGATCATATGCTGTTTCTGTTTTTTATAATTGAAGAATTCTCTTATTTATATAGAAAATATACTTCTAAAAGAAGTATGGCAGTACATGGCACATTTTACTCTTATATATATATATATATATATATATATATATATATATAAATTCTCATTCTACATAAGTTTGAAGTTCGATTCATTCTTTTCATAGATTTATTTTCCAATCTTTTCAAGACAATTTCAATCTATTTGTATTCTATTTAGATATTGAAAAGCATCGTGACTGAGCTACCCTTCTTTACGAGCGCGATGTTTTTTCCTCACCTCGCACGCGCGGATATTCTAATCGATCTATCGCGTAGGAGAGAATACCGGTCGTGTCTATCGAGCGGGTGTTTCAAAATTTATCGAGCCCACGGCGCAAGCTTATTTATTTGTTCCCCGATGGCCTCAATATTCGGCGATGGCCTTAAAGGTCGATCGAGATACAGCGGGGAGGTTCGCTTTTTATAGCTGCGATGTCGACAAGACTCTCTTGGCGATTCTTCTCCAACACCGCGATTATTTTCATCGCCAACACGGGAATCGGGCGCCACCAGGATTACATCGAAGATCAAACAGATTTCATATATATTTCGTTGCGTATTTATATTTATAACGCGCGTAGAGATGCTGACCACATACATACATAAATCGGCCTCACGAAGAGATCAATTGCTAACGCACGACGAGTGAAATACGAAAGCATATGCACGATTTGGTATTCCTTCCATGGACTGGTAAATCATGAATTTTTGGTGAACGTATTCGATAATAAAAATATTATTTCGATAGTTTCCGTGCTATATACATTATGAACAACATAAATATTGCGGCCAAAATGTTATATATTTAGAGCGCGCTTTTTATTCATAAGATTGTACTTTTATTCATAAGATTGGCCGTTATGAGAATAAAAAAACTAGCGCGATTAAAAATAAAAAAATATCGGACTCTCAAACGTCTTAAAATAGAATGTCCGGTAATTCTATTTAGAATTTTAGAATATCAATCTCCATATACAGGAATTTATTATATCATTCTTTCGTTCTTGCACTTCTTTTCAATTGTTCGCAATTTCACGACCTCGTCCAAAATTTCTTCAAAGTGCCAGTACGTATATCACGGCGCGACAAAATGACACGTAATCTCGTTAAAGGCGTGCTTCGCCAGTCATCTTCATTCTCGTCCTCTTATGGGACCGGAATTTTCAACTTTTCCCGCATCTCTCATCTCCATAGCGAAGGCATGAAATCCGTGTCGTCCCACTAAATCATCTCGCCCTCCTCCCCCTTGCTCCCGCATCCCTTTTCGCCCCCGTGCGATACCGTAAGCAAACTTTTATTAACAAACTTTCGTCATAAAGCTGTATCAGTGCTAACGACTGGAGTCCGCAGGCTGTCATTCCCAGCGCCGCGAAAAGAAGAAAGGCTCGTCCTCTCGGGGGAAAAAAATCATAAACGCTGCGAGAGAAGCTCGAACCGATCCCCATGACGCAAGCAGCCCCGACGAAATTTTCCGCTGACGCGCGTTTCCTCGTGCCGTGGGCTGATCGTAACGCAGGCAAAAGCGAGAAGCTCTAGAAACTCGAGAACGAAGGACGAAAAAGGTCGGATCTTGCGCGATTTTCCACCTTCCACCGTCCGTGGAAATTCTATGGAAAATGCGGCGCGAGCTGCACCCACGCACAGAGGCGACCACTCGGTTACGATCGCTCGCTTAACACAGCGTTTCCAGATAGAAATGTATTGCTACGTATTATTGTAAGTGCTACAATAAATGCCGTAGTAATACAGTTGTCGCTGGCACGGCGCTTTCTTACTCCATTTTATTTATTTCCCTGCGGCGGCTCATTGTTTCCAAGTACTTCATATTTTCTATCGGCGAACTGTTTTTCTTATGTATATAAGTATTTTATATCGTTTACACACACACGCATTGACACATTGAGTCTTGGAAATAAATCACACTGCGAAATTAGATGTATTAAAAGACATTTTTATTTCATATTACGTCGAAGAGTCATTATCGTTTTAGATACGTAATTTTTCGTTGGATGTTTAATGATTTGCTAATTTGTATCTTATGCAATTATTTAAGTTTGCATTTGCAATGTTTTCTTTATATAATAATGTAATAAAAAGTAATAGTCTGTAGTGAATTTTGAAAGATTTTGCGTACTTGATGATACTTATTTACGCTTAATCACATCAATATTGTTATTTGATTTTTGAGTTGTTTAAAGCTGTTAAAGCTTAATCACATCAATATTGTTACTTGATTTTTAATGCCGCCATTTCTAAAAGATCGTTCTATCGAGAATTGTTTTTCAGGATAATACTCTCGCTGAAGCTCGGAGCGCATTTTCCTAAGTGTAGATTCATCAGGAAAATCAATCAAGAAAAAAGGGGGCTCAGAGCCACGACAAGATGTTAGTGTCTTAACAATTTAATTGAAATGCTATGATTTCGAGTACATATTACATACGTTTCGATCCATTTATTCGGATTATCTTCAGTGTATTACAATATATTTAAAGAAATTTTTAACGGAAGAAGATACATTAAAACGCAATCATCTAACTAAATATGACTAAAGTTCGCATGTTCTTATGTCGTCGCAGGGTCAAATAATAAAACTGTAAAATATAAAAAGGGAACAAGTACTAACATCAAAATAAATTAAGAATAAATAAAACAGCAAATACATACATGAAAAGAACTGTGCGGTCTAAAATTTCTTTGTCTGAAGTCATGGTGTGAGCCAAAAAATATATTCCTTGTAGAACGAAGTCATGTCCAACGTACATGCCACGACTGTCGCTTGTGTTGTACAAATTATAACTAAATAATAGGTGGCAGGAGCGAGAGCGCGAACAGATCACACATATGAAAAGGAAGGGGGAAGAGAAAAGGAAGGGGGAAGAGAGGATAAGAAAAGGATGTTAATGGGTAGGAAATAAATTTAGGACAAATATTCTTCTGAAAATAATATGGTGTCATTTTGCTTGTTCAAGGCAGATTTTTGGAAAAATCATCAGGAAAAATCTTTTACACACCATTTATAACGCTGCGTATAGTGGCTATTGCTCGAATGTATCCGGTATATTTTGTCATTATTGCGCGGATTCTAAAACGGAGTCGAAACCTTTTTCTCTACGCCAATGCGCGGCCACTCGAGTTCGACGAGCAATTTCATTAAGGGTCATTTTTCCTTTATTACGTCAAGCGAGGGAGAAAGGAAGCGAGAGGGCTGACCTTTTCCTTAATTTACCAAAGATTCAATTATCCGTATTACACACTGAGAGAAAAATTTATGATATTTGTGACTGTAATGAAAAGTTAAATAATTATGGTTAGGTGCACCATTTTTATAGTTATTACTGCTATAATGTTAGTAATAATAACAAAAAAATAGTTACAAATACCATAATTTAACTATAACTATTATAGTTAAAAAAAGGTGTCAACTATAATGATTAATAATAATCAGTGCATGTTTCTGTACAAACGTAACCCGGAACGAACCGTTAGATTATCGCGTGAAAGGTGAGGTGTCACGTCGCGTATTAACACGCAATTCAACATTGCGACTATACCGAGAACGCAAAATTTTATCAATCACCGGTCGATCGCTTTCCAATGAATGAATAATCGTCACGCCGCGAGAGCGATGAGGTGGGCGAAAAATGCTCAGACAGAATTAATTCGCGCCACGTGCGACAAGAGCAATCCAATAAAAATTGAAAAATCCGTCATTTGCATTTTTGCGACCCCGTATTTCAATTCAGGCGCGCGCCTCGCGATATTAACGGTTCCTCATCGAAGTAGGTCGCGCGGACTAAGTTCTTTTAAAGAAAAAACGACTCAAAGAAGCACTCCATATTCGGATTGAAAAAAAAATTGTTACGGTCTGCACATGCTCTTTACTCCTACGCATTTCTTTACGAAGTGCACAAAAATCGATAGCTTCGGCACGTTGCGGACGTAGCTTCGTCAACTCGACGTTCGGCGGCAAACATGGTCTGACATTTAAAGGCTCAAATTATTATAACTAAATTAGAAGATTGCGAGAGCGTTTCGCTACGGGAAAGTGCACGCTCGCCAACGATTACGTCGTAGCTTTACGAGGCTCCCGCTGCCATAAAGTCGACAGGTGTCAAAGGTAACTTAAAAGCCCGACGGTGACGTGCAATTGCTCGCGTCATTAACACGTTTACATGCTACTACCTTTGTTCCTGTGACTCATTCAGCTGTTAATTAATTTGTCGTTTGATCGTTAGGTGTCGATGGAATTAGTCCTCTGTATGAATGGAAAATTATCGGCTTGTTAATATAGCTTCAGCACGCTTTCTGGCGTAAATTGTCATGCGCATATATTTTCTAGTGATACAATCTTCGAATTATTATGTCGATATTCATTATTCTCTTTTCACGGTACGTTATTATTTATACTATTAACAAGTTAAACTATCAGTTGCTTGTTTGTTCTCGACCGATTGACATCTCTTGTCATATTTCTCTAAACTTACATTTCTCATTTTACATCTTACATTTTAATCAATTTTTATCTACATGGATCGAAAAAATTGTAAAACTCGTAATTTACTCATCAAGTAATGTGCCATATCATCGCTTATATCAAACATTTTTTTGACTCATGATCTTTTCTTCAAAAAACTTCATTGTTTAAGAATGTTATTATAAGTGAGATGTATACATGAAAGCGCACAGCCTAATTACTTGAGAAGGACCCAATCCTTAGGGTCGAAACGTCGTAAAAAACGTTAACCTATCATTAGCCAATTGCGTCGATATAAATACAGAATTTTGTCTTGTTAAATTATTTTTGGCTGATCATCATCCTTTATTTTCTTATTAAACTGTCTTGTTAGCATTAATGACCAAAACCCATGGTCGAAACACCATTCTACTCGATAAGGACCAAAACCCATGATCGAATCATGTTGTAAAAGATCTTTAATAAATTTGGCCAGTTATGTCGATTATAATTTACTTTGGTTATTTATTTACTGGCGAAGAGAAGACGTTATCTGTAGTTAAACTGTCTTCTTTCCATGCAAATTATATTTGCATGTTATACGTTTTTATGATGTTTGTCCATTAAACGGAGTAAGTACGAGTGTAAATAAAGACTTCGCAGTGAGAGAAGACGTGGAAGGTTTAAGATACTTATTCGCCGTAAATAATTCGCCGAGTTAATGTCTTGCAAAATACGCTTAACTGCAGTCTAAGTTTTATCTCTTAAGTTTTACTCGCGTTCCTCAGAATCATTACTAACAGCGCAAACGAAAAATATAAAAAAAATAAATTCTTTTACTTAATCTATTCTATATATATATATATATATATATATATATATATATATATATAACATTTGTAATTCTAAATTAATAATGATTATTATACCATAATTAATATTATTATTCCATTATTAATAAAACTATGATAAAGTACTACATGTGCTTATATTATTTATTATAGTTCCCATTTTAAACATTTTTGCTTACGGTATGATTAGTTCGCCTATAAAAAAAGTCGTGCTTCCCGAAAGAAAAATTCCCGTTCAAGAAACTTCAAGTTAGGAAACATTGCACTATTATACTGGACGGGGAGCATTTAATGGTAGCCTTCGCGCAGAAATAGCGATAAAAGCGTAGTGCCAGTGAAAGAGCGTCGACTTTCGCTATTAAGATCCTAAAAACTTCGCCCGTTAGTGTCGAACCCTCGACATAATTAAGGTGTGTAATATCACTTCTAAACTTATGACTGCTAATTTTAAAAAGCTCCCCACGGTCGCTCCGTTTTCGGCACTGAAAATATGCCGCGGGGGATTACGCAGATATAAACGTTACCGCGATTCGGTGGTTCGGAATTAAAGACCGCTTTTTTTTCTCTGGTGTGCTCGTGAAATACAAGCGTGCTGGGAAATATTCACGCACGTATCCGGCGTGAGCCGGGCTTTCTGCCTATCTTATCGGAACAGAGGAAACAATTTCATAGAGCCGTGGCTCTTTGAATATGTAGGAAAGATTTCCGATAAATCCGAGAAAGCATCCGCTGTTCAATGCTACGCGTAATCCATACGCGAGATCCCATTTTTCAATGGAATCGCCCACATCATTCGTCATTCGATAGGTCATGTTGTTCTGACATGAAAAATATATATTTGAGGGGTGTTTATTTCTTTTTTTAATTATTTATTCTTGTTATTTCTTTCCTGATCCTAGCTTTCTATGCTCACCGATATTATTAATACAATCGTAAAAAGCTGCTTTCGCATTTCACATTTTACCCATGAACTTTTCACATGACTTTTATTTGAGTAAACAAAAACAATATGATGTAACTATTATCTTTTAAACTTCCATCATAGAGATTGATACATAATGGAAATAACATTTTTTTAAACTAAAAATTGCTGACAATGAGTCTAATGCCTCTATACACTGTAGAGCTTAACAAAAAGTGGAGTAAAGACATCTGTAATTATGCTTATAATTAGATAAATCATGAATTTAAAGACTTTAATTTTCTAATTGATTAAAGATAAAAGTTGTGACATGACATAATTTGAAATTGTGTTGGCTATTGATATTTTCTAATTAGAATACGATCTGTTAATTCACGACAAAACGAAAGATACTTTCAGTAAAGCGCTCGCTTTAATTTCTAATAAACATCGGTGTTAGCGCCGTTTCCACGTGTGAATACATGTTTAATTAACTCCAATTTGAGCTAGCCAGCTACGACAAAATTTAATTCTCGGTGCGGGACGAAGTTCTTTTTTTTATTCATTCTCTCATTGCGGATTTTCCTTTCGCACGCTCTCAACTTAATACGATTATTTATCACGGCCGTGGTGACCAATAAGTCAGGAAGCGGACGCGAACGCGATAGTTTCCGCGAGTGTCTACGCAAACATGGGCACATCGCCATTTTCATCTATCATGAGATTATACTTCTCCCGATGTCATAAATTACATGCTATATGCGCAGATGCGAATCGTGACCATCTATTAAATTCCGACTGTTGCGTCTAACTGTATGTTAGACGTTTAAAAGCTACGCGAAATAATGTTCTTAAATCATAGGAAATATTTATATTGTATTCGGCGATATTTTCCAAATAATTATTAATTTGTCTGTTATTATACGGATTTAGCGTCGGTAGAAATATAATATTATCTTCATAGAAAGAAATATACCAAAAGCGATGAACGATATAAAAAAGGTTTCTCGATTGTAAAATAAAAAAATGTAGCATGTTAATCTTGAAGATAGAACGGAGTATCTCTGAAAATGCGAGTAAAAAAAAGAATTACCGTGCCAGTGAGAAATGTTCCATGCCTACAGAAGTATTAAGCAAAATGGCCCAGATATATGTGATTATTTATCACAGGAGCGATAATGCTTATGGAAGGACGACTGTTGTAATTTACGAGAGTCCGTGTGCCTGGCGCGAGTTTTCTAGCCCTGTGTTCCGTTCTTTTCCAGCGCCATATAGCAGCAGGGCATGTTGCCGATTAAATCCAGCTGGCAGACGATTGCGCCGAGCTGCATGCGGAACGGCGCTCCAACTCCACCGGAACTTCAGTTACGCGCGTCGTAACGTTTGCAAATGCGACATCGTGTTATCGGTAACGCGGTCGCTGTTCAGCAACTCCCATCGCGGGAAATGTAAATGTTGAGAATTTCTAATATACAAATTTTGGGACGCGAGAATATATCGCTCTTCATGTGCTTATAAATTGGGCAATTAGCAACGCGAAGTGTTAGAAAACCGGACACGTCTCTTCGCAATTTATTGCGCAATTTGCAATAATCGTGACAATAAAATTTCAATAATGCAAACTATGTAGGTTAAACTTTCCGAAAGATAGAATCGTATTCATAATATTGATGCAGCACATAGTTGCAACACAGCGCATTGTTGTCTGTATTTTCGCAAGATTTACAATTCATGATCGGAGTAGACACACGATACCGGAATCCGAAGATTGAAGTCACGCGGAAATGAATTCAACATTTTAAGAATGGATTTATTCGCAACCGCAGTCATGATTAATTAAAATATCCAGAATGTCGAACATATTACACGTCTCTACTCAGAATTCCTCTCTGTTTCCGGACCGAAATATTCCAATCCATAGTTTAAACAAAGAATTTATTTATAACAATGCGACGCGGTCATTTTGCCGCTACGCGAGATCGACGGTAGTCATTGCAAATTGTACGCGTTGCAATCAAACGCACGTCGAACTTAATAACAACATAAAAGCTCCATGTGCGAGAGCTGATCAGCGAAATGACACGCGCAGGGGCAGAAACGAGGCTGGAGCGATCGTGGTCTGCCACGCGTTTAATATTCTCGATGTGTATGTATATTCGCGTTGCCGCATTTCATCAGGGGCAACCTGGATCAAATCACGGCGGTGTCCCACCGGCTGTTTCCGACCGCTGGAATCGTTCCAGAAATGGGGCTCGCATTATGCCACGCTCAACGTGCCGAATAATATAGCCGGGGTATAAGGGAAGTGTGTTTGCACGTGCAGGGTAGGACGAGCGAGAGAACCCTGAGCTCGGACAAGAAGAGCTTGCGGCACCGAAAGCATATCACAAGCAGAAAGCGAAGTTCGATGGGAGATGAAGTAAGAGAAGGACAGATAGACAGGCAGAGAGAGAGAGAGAGAGAGAGAGAGAGAGAGAGAGAGAGAGAGAGAGAG
>NJRQ01000078.1:308485-326873 GCA_003063805.1 Aphaenogaster ashmeadi
TTTCAGAGGGTGCCAAAAACCGGCCTTAGGGACCCTCCTCCTTTCTAATGTATTTTGTTAGTTTGTTCTTCATTCTTGCATATACGAATTTATATATAAATGTGGAAAAACAAAATAATTTTTATATAAAAATAGTTAAACTGTTATAAATATTAGGGGTGTGCATAAGTAATTTCGTTTTTTTGTGAAATTTAGACTTATTTGTAAAAAAATCAGTAACAGTTTCAATCATTAAAATAATCCTCGTTGCTTGCTATGACCCTACGCCATTTATCGGGTAGGTGATGAATCCCTGCTCGGAAGAAAGCTTCGTCTTTGGACGCGATAAAGTTGTTGAGCCAAATCCATATCTCGCCCACTAATTGAAAATGGGTATCTTCTAAGCCGTGTTGCATCGATCGGAACAAGTGGTAGTCGGAAAGCGCAATGTCTGGTGAATATGCCGGGTGGGTCATGATATCCCAGCCAAGTTCTAATATTTTGTTTTTGGTCGTTTGAGTGATATGCGGCCTGGCGTTGTCATGCAACAGCTTCACTGGACGTTCTCCTTTTCCGTGCCATGGGCGTTTTCGAGTCATTTCGCGACTCAAATTGTATTTCGCGGCTCAATTGCATTGCGTAGCGGTCCGCAGTACCTTGTTGGAATTCGTAAAGGATGCAATGTCGGATATGCACCTTATCTGTTGCCATTTTTCACGCTATTGGATTAATTATTTTTTTAGGTTATGTTAATCACTCCGCTAAGTGACATGTTATTTTTAGTAGTTCCATATCAACATTACATTACCGCAAAAGAGTGGGAAAATATTAAAAATTTAAATGATAATTTCATGTCCTCGAAAAAAAACGAAATTACTCATGCACACCCCTAATACCGTGTAATAAATTTTATATTTTATCGATCGCTTATAGAATAAAATAAATCTTTAGAAAAATTAAAGTTTTTCTTTGTCTCTTTCTCTTTTTTTAATTTAAGTTCTAATTCTTAAGAAAAGTCCTTTAAATAAATAAAGAAAAATACCACAATGATGCAAGAAAAAAGTGCACGCCCACGGGAAAATTCATTTCTTTTTCTTGACTCACGGTATAGTAATCTTTTTCATTCTGTTAATTCATACCGCAATGTTGTTCGCAACGGAAAAACAGGATGGATTATTTCATTACTCGCAAGAGTATTTGGGTTAATTGAGAAGCTGCAAAAGCATTGCTTGGCAACACAATTATATCATTGACGCTAAGAAATATTTCTTGCGACTAGCAATAATTTTTCAGCTGATATTTTTCCTCTCACTAACCCGAAGCGACGATGGCTAGCAGGGAAACGATGCAAACGAACTGTGTGAACGTTATTACAGTAATCTGTTCTGAAAACGGTATTTATTTCCTCTGTGAATAAAATTAGACGCAATTCTATTCGATTCCTATCGAATAGAATTTCTTCCACAGCCGTAGTTTCAGGAGGCGATCGAAGTATTTCCCTGTCTCCCTCCCTCCCAGCCCTCTCTCACTCTCTTCTTTTCTTTCGGCGGAATACATCGAAAACTTATTCCTGTCGATAACGGCCGACCCTCGAAATCGCGCGGCCGTTTTCCAACAAAGATTTGCGATAACGCCGCCGCTCGATTAGGAAGCCTCTCGGCAAATCGCGCAAGATAAAATCACCGCGGCGTTCTTCCCTACTAAAAGGAAGGCGGGACTGAATACTTAACGAATCCTCTGCCAGAGATATTCTTAAGAACCCAAATGGAATTTTAAAGACCCTGTAGAGGCGACAGAAGGGCGGAAAAGCGTCTATGGCAATCGATTCGCCAATTGCAAGGGATCCCGGAGGATATAGCTTGTAAGAGAGTCCGCCGGGGGATAGGACTGTCACAATCTCTTCGTGAAGTATGATACTATAAAAGAGATCCCTTTCTCTTTTCAGCGAAGCCAGCCAAGGTCACCCCGGTGGAGGATATTCAGCCCAAAGAGGATTCCTCCACAATTGAATCTTTGAAACTGTAAGTTTCTGACGAATATAAACTCATACAAAACATGCATTGTACACTGAAAGAAAGGCTTGGTTATAAAAATCCAGGCTTGGTTAATGTTACCAAGCATCTTGGTGAAATAGTTTCAACTAAACGTATAATAAGTATTACATAATTTAGCTGGCTCAACTAAATAAAATTTGCTCTTTTATAATTATTACAAATATTTATAATTATTACAAAATGTTTTGTTATTATTATTATAATCGGTAATAATAATCAAATACTTTTTAAAAAGTATTACTAAATGCATCTCACAAGTTTACCAAGAATTTTTTTTCCAGTGTACGTTTTTTATTATAATTATATTATAATTTTCATTATTGCGTATACTGCAAGAAATACCATGCTTTAAAAGTGTATCGTGTGCTAACAAAACTTAATATTTTTCTTTAGTATTATTATTTATGACGAAATTAAATAAAACAAAAATTGGCTCATTCATAGAAAACTCGTAGAAATGTTATTCGGACCAATACAAACCGGCAATACATCATCATGTACAAAAATTTTTCAACAACTGCATTTATTGGCTTATATTCATTCTAAATAGCATTCGTTAGACATACTATTTATATCTCTAGTCTTCTTATCAAAAGTTCCAAGTATAAAAACATTTTCTTATATTATTATATATTTTATATTATTTTTTATCATCTATAATAATATTATATATGATTATTACGGTTCATAATTATTAATATTACAATATATAATATTTTAAACTTTAAATTTAATTTTCTAAATCGCCAGTAGTAATAAACATATGTGATAAATTTTTAAGTCAAACCGACTGGCAAGAGATGGTATTCTATTAATATATAATATTTTAGTTATTATATTACCATGCACGTATGTTCAGAAACATTAATTTACGCGTTATTTGATTCATTGCAATAAATATAAAATTTCTTCGTTTTTGTTTAATTTTGAGTTGATTAATTCTTCGAATACTCCACATCAAAAATGATATTATTATAATAAAACATATTATCATATCGCATGTATTTCATGATATTTTGAATATTACATTACGACTAATTACCAATGGTCTAAAATACAGTATATTATTGTATCTAATAATATATACATATATATATAAACTCGTTGCTCCTAGTGATTTTATTTAATCCCGGATTCCTCATTAAATATCGTAATTTGAGTATTTCGTAACCGAATTTAATCACTTATTAAATTACACTGCATTAAAGTATATATTTATCATCAATACCAACGCAAAATGTTAAACTAAATTGTTAACTTAATTATGAATACAATTTTTCTAATAACGACAACGTAAAAAACGCATGGAATAGTTTTTGAAATGTTCTAGCCGTAAAACCCAGTATTGCGTTTTTTCACACGAAAGTTTCGTTTCCCAAAGGGATCCTGCCAAACTGCACTTTATTTCCATTCAAATCGATACTTTTGAAAGCAATTAATCCTTGACAAAAGTAATTTGCAACGGTAAAAAAATATTGATCTTACGCTAAAAACTTTGTCCGATAATCCAAGAAAAAATATTTTAAAAATTTGTAACTGTCAAGATTTAAAAGAACTAACGGTTTAAATATAACAAACGTTGACAAAACATATGATAAAAGAACGCAAATTCTATAACTTAATTGCTTATTAAAAAAATGTTTTTTTTTTAAGATTATTCATTTTCAAATTTGTTTTCAAAATTCATCTACTGTCTTCCTTGCGAGCCTTTTCACATTTTATAATATCAGATTATATAATATAACGCAGTAACTATTCCTCATTTTTCATTGTAATAATCACAGCGTTCTTTAATACTTAAACGTCAGTTGAATAGTTCCAATATTCGCACGACGAAGCTTAACTCGTTATTTCGCCAGTTGCAATCTATTTGAAAACGTTTCGTCCGGGTAACAGCCCATTGCTGTTAATCCGTGAGCTACACTATCTCGTGCGAGTGAAAATTTATTCGCTGGGGACGCACGTGCGAACGAGCGCACTGCGACGGACATTATCCGGTGGAAGACGATCCATGAAGTTCACTGTCAGTTTAAACGGGCGCGACCCACCTTTATTTCTATCGTTTGCCCGGTTCAGTTTGCTCGTGCACCCAGCTGCGATATTTAATACGACACATCCATTAAGGACCGTGGATTGATTCTTCGTTGATCAGCTAAGTAACCTGCGCTTGTTCAAATAACGAACGTGCTGTTCTACGAACGAACATGGTTGGTTAGTTGGCTAGTTTTTTTAGGATTTTCTAATAACGGTCTTTTTACATCGTGAAACTATGTCTGCGATCGTAGAAGATACGTAAGATTTTTGATAGAGAAAGAGAGATACATAATGTGCGCATGTTCTTAAAAAAAATATTATAAATAATTTTGTTATCGTGATGCACTTTTGGAATGTGTCGTAACTATTATGTATAAGAATTATCAATCATTCTTATTTTTGTATAAAAAATCTATTAATATTACAATAATAAATCTTTCTTTCTTTTTATATTAGTATAAAAGCAAGTTACTAAAATATAAGTAAAAAACATACTTTTTCGCGATCAAATAAAATATTTCAATACTTTTATATATAGTTATCATTATCACATAAAAATAATCGTTATCACACTTCTTTACTCTCCGTTATTAAAAAGTATGCCTCATATATAATGTACAATAGAATGTAATTAATTATCTTTGTATCGTGTACTGATTTATCTCAATGTTAGACAACTGAACAACGGATATTTGACAATAATCCTGATAATGGAGGACGCGTTCGGAAAGCTCGTTGTAGCGAATGAGGGTCTGCGCTTAATAAAGTTTATCGATGTTCGATGTTCCAGAAAGTCAGAAGCGGGCGGCAAGACAAGCAGCGGGGACGACTGCAGGGTATGCCGGAAGTCGTTTGACCCCGAGGAAGTCTCGCGAACTTGTTGCGAATGTCAACATAAGGTCTGCGAGGACTGCGCCTCGTATTCGACGACAACGAATTCCGACGATCCGGTGGGTCTGCATGCCTCCATTTTTTAATTAACCGGCTTGTTCATTGTTTTCCGCTGGTAAATATTGCCGTAAAACGAGATTGGATGGTGTCTGGACGCAAATTAATTGCCGAAACGGACGAAAGAGAAACATGAAAGAGTTTGGAGTGGGAGGAAAGCAAAGGCTTGTGAAAATCTAATTTCGAGAATAACATCGTAATAAATCGTGACATTTTACCGTTGCTTCCTTTAAATATTTATTTATTTTTTAAATTAATACGTTTTATATAATTGGAACCGGCTGTTCCTTTGACATTTCACATTAATGATGACGTCGTTTGCGATTTTTATTTGATTTTCCTTTTCGTTGCCAAAAGGTCAGTTTACTTTATTACTTATTAATAAGCAATACTTTTATGTTGACATGTCATATTTTGTATAACGAAATGAACATGTCAATAAGCGATTTGTATTTTATGGATAATGTAAAACCATGATAATCGTTTTATATAGCGTGCCATAATCATCATATACGAATCAGGAAACGAAATATCACATAGAGATATGTGTACGATTTGTCTTGTAGAGAAGTTTTCAAAAATATTCTAAGGGCGATGATTCCATTATTTGCATTCGAAGCTTGAACACGAAAGGAATAGTTAATTACCGATCGATAGTGACAAGAAAAGCCGAAAATTCACGATGGCAACAACAAACGGAAGTCCCCTAATGCCAAGACTAACATCAACTCGTGTAAATCACAAATCCAACTTTGTTGCTCGCTAATTTTCACTCTCGCTCTCTCCCTCCCTCCTCACCCCCCTCTCTCTCTGGATTTTGTCGTTAAGGAAGAATCTCTGCCTATCGCCCCCATAGACGACGTAGTGCCTGTAGGAAATTACCACGAGAAATTATTGGAGCTTCTATCCTTCAACTATTCGAAGTTTTTTTTCGAAATCGCTGAGACAATTATGCTTCTTCGTCCATACCGTCGATAATTAAATCCACGAGGAAGGAAGCAAAAAGCAACCGGTGCCCTCGTGACTTTAAACTTTCGCACTATATTATCATAAATGTGAGGATCTAACGGAAATTTATTCGCGACTCGCGCGAATTCGCTCCGCGTTTAATCGCGCTGAAGATTAATTGGTTTAATGGCGATTTTGTTTGCCCTTCGCTCGCTGATACGCGTGATGTTGATCGGGCGTTAATTCTAATTACACGCGTAATTGATAAATTCGGTAAATGCGCGCAGCCGATCGCACGAGATTTAATCTCGCCGCGGATTACAATGGATGGCATGCCCTTGCACGACATTCCTGCGGGCAACCCAAATTCGGTAGAATGTGCGTAATCATTCTGAGTCTATTCATCCCGCATTTCTATTCATTTCTAGCACGCGGCATATATCTCCACGGTAACTTAAATTCATTAAAATATACATTCTTCTACATTTGATAAAATAGAACGCCGTGTTACGTTGTGTAGAAAAATCAGTGTACGTGTGAATATGATGGAAATGCGCGCATTTAGTAAATTTCCAGATTTGCATTCGCGCTCCATTCGCTATTTTTGACGCTCGCGTGGTAGTAGTATACGCGGAAAGAGGGAATGACTTTGCTTTTATGAAGCATGCATAAATTCTGCTATTAACATCGCATATTATAAATAAAATAAAAAGCAGGTCGAACATAATACGATTATACAAATTTTATACATTAAATTTACACAGTAATTTTATAGTAGTAACATTTATAATAAAAATTAATAACATTCGTATGTTTACTGCACTTGTATTGCATTTGTTTGCCAAGTAATAAAATGTTTTAATAAAATAATTTAGAAATTGCGGATTAATGATTTTTTTTAAATTAATATGAATTAAACGTTTGTATTTTATTTCATCTATTTTCCTTCCCACATATTGTGCTTTAATTTGACTAAAGTCCATCAATAGTTTAGCTTTATTATGAATTTGAAGATTAAATCTACACTGTTGGAAAATTTGTGTACTTTTGTGAAAAAATCTGCTGGTTAAAGTTTTTGTGTTAAGTAATCAACACATTCATGTGTAAATTTAACACATGTCTGCTATACTTAACTGAACTTAACAAATATAAAATGTAAAATTATTAAAATGATTTTTAAAATGTGTAAAAGCAACACAATTTGCACATATAATGTGTTAAAATTTACAGAAAAAGAGTGTCGATTTTACTCTATAATAGGAGTGGGGATGACTGCGCGTCATTTATTATCATTCGTTGTGTTATTTTGATTCTTGACGCGTCTCGACACGTCTTCACGTGTTTCCCTCGCCTTGTTATAATAGAAGTGCCAGTAGCGCTGCTCGAGCACATTCGACTCGAGTGATTCGAGTAGTCTATAATTGTTGTGCAGTCTTCAAAACTTTCTGTAACCTTACCTAATCTATCTCCGCCAGCTATCGTGTTCTCTGATTGTATCTCATCATGTGGTAATATACTAAACTTAAAATCTGTTTATTAATTATGTATAGAAGAGAATTTAATATACCCAGACAACACGATGTCCAAAATCAGGACATAAGACATCTTATGTACGTCTTTTATACACAATTGATAAACTGATTTTAAGTTTAGTATTACCACATGATGAACTTACTACTCTTATCTCCTGATTTTAGGCGACAAAGCTACGATCAGAGAACACGATAACTGGCGGAGATAGATTAGGTTAGGTTACAGAAAAATAAAATGTTACATTAACATAAATCTTTTGTTTAAAAAATGAAACTTTTAACAAATAAATAGTGTAACTTTTACATATTATACCAATCAAAAATTTAAGTTGCTACATTTGTAAAATGTAAAAAGAACATTTCTCTCTTATATGTTAATTTTATCATAAAAATTATGTTAATTGTACACACAATTATAACTTCAAGATTACATTCCTTTTTTGTTAAAATATTAACATAATATCAGTGTTACCATTTAACACATTCACATAATGTTAAATTAACACAAAAATTTGAGTGGACCGTTTGGGACATGTGATTTATGTTAAATTCAACACATATTTTCCAACTGTGTATATATTAAATCTGTCTTAAATCCCAAGTTTTTATTAAATAGCGCAGTCAAACGCGAAGTGATAGTTCAATCTTTAAAACTAAATATAATTGGAGAGCAATATGTCAATATTAGATGCAAGCTTGTCGCCAGTAAATGGCCATGTACGTGGACGAGTGTTGACTGCTTTTTTTTGGAAACGTTACAGTCTTCCTGGCGATGTAGCGTGTGCCGTCGAAAGATCGCCTCGAGGGACCAGCCGATGGTGGCACAGGAATCCACAGATTCGATGCTAGACGTACCATGCTTGGAGACTCTTCACAGGAGGCACAGCGACGCCCGGCTCGGTCCCACCGGAAGTCAGATAGGCGCACTTGGAAGTGGATTGGCTCCGCCACGAAGTCCGGAAATACGAAGGCATTCCGACGTTTCGCCGGCTAGTCTAAAGGAACTGGAGAAGGTAAGCAAAAACTTGATTTACGATGGTACATGCTTCCCTGATTTGAACAATTAAGCGAGAATAATGTAGATAGCATAGCTACCTCATAATGACCCGATCTTTCTGATCGCTTTGTCTTACGTACAATGCGAATAGATGTATAACTGCTCCTCCCATAACGCACAGTTTCAATCTATGATATATTAGATAACAAATAGAAAGGACAATGCATTGTAAAGTAAAATCGTATCGGAATGATTACATTCTAGCCTTTTACGTTTTACGATCAAAATATAACTTTCCTTTCAATCAAAAATTCTTTTTTGATATATATTACTTGACTATTATTATACGCGAATCTTTTCTCACTTCACAAAGAAGTAACATATTCAACGGGATAAAATTAATTTTCTTGCGATAAAGAGACGAGGGTAAAATTGTCAAAATTATGGAAAATGAGGGCCACGCTTTACGTGCGCACCGTATCATTCGACTGGCTTTCGATGTTATTCACGATTTACTACCGCACGAGATTCCCTTTTCCCAGCGAGGTGCATAATTTAACATCCTAAGAGATCTGTTATTCGCGAGAATATTCGTGCAGCCATGTTTGAAATTAGGGTTGCTGAATTACCGCTGCCAAACGAGTCAACGTATAATATGCTTTGAGTGTCCGCTTGAACGCTTTAAGCTACACTTTGCTGTTATCTCGAATGCATACACCATATTATTCGCCGAAATTCTTGCGCACCATTGCATTATGCAACAAAGTGCAGGTCGCTCGTCGAGAGGGATTTCGAATAATTCCGTTCCGATTGCAGCCGGCGACTGTAAGGACGAAAAACATCGCTTTTTTCAATTACAAGTGCTGCTTTTTAAATTGTGCTCTTTTTGCATTTTCAAAACGTCGTTGATTACATAACGTGATTTGACTGTTATTATAATATCAATCCCGGCGGTATTTCTCTACATAAAAATTGCGTAGGAAAACCGTCATTCATATGAATCCGTATTTCGTCTTAACTTCTAATAGAGTCATTATAATATTTATACCCTAAAATGTTTAGTTTGGTAATATAAAAGGTAAATACCGCATTACTTTAGCTTTAACGAATTCTTTAAAACTTTCTTGTATTTTTTTGTATTTTTCTTGTATTTCGTCTTAAGTTCTAGTAGAGTCATTATAATATTTACCCTAAAATGTTTAGTTTGATAATATAAAAGGTAAATACCGCATTACTTTAGCTTTAATGAATTCTTTAAAACTTTCTTGTATTTTTTGTCAAAATGAAAGTAATATTATACTCGCAGCAATATTGCTTAAAGCAAGGCGGCAACTACAGATGCCCGAATTAGCCGTTTTCCTTATTACGCCCTTTATGTTCGACTAATTTACGGTAATTTACGAGAGGTCGTAAATTGTTCGGACGATCATATCGACGATCGTCCTCGTCACGTGCGGCTTTAACGAGGTGCGCTTCCCGTCGGTGTCGGGCTCGACGCGGAGCTCTACTACTCTCCACGAGATCTCATTGCGCGTAGATCGTGTGCACTCGTCACGCAAACGGAGCACCCGCAGACACGCACGCGTGTATATCAAGAACGAATGCACACCAATGCGTATCCTACGCGTGTGTGCGGCCAGACTTCTCATTACTCGACACTCAGACAGACAATTATCGGGCGCGTAATTACCGCGCAGCCTCGTGGCGATCGTAGACGCAAACTGCGAGAACCCGAACGAAAATGCATCGTAAAGACCGTACAGGCGTTTTACGACCCCGGGATATGATCTAAAGAGCCATTGTCATTCCGCTTCCAAGTCTGGCAAGACGGAAAGTCCAGCCATAGAAAATTATAACGTATAAGAGGAAACAAGAGATGCCAATCTTACATTCTGCTTATTGATACTTGTTATCAATAATTTAGCTGAAATTTCTCCGGCGGCTTCTTATCACCATATTGCCCCACATTCCACGCTCTGCGACTTACTTCGCGTTTACAAGATGTGACATTTACGTGAATCAATACCCTTGAATTTATCGAAGCTTCGGTTATTGATTGCCACACAGCTCTCTAAGGCTGAAACTTACATTGTGCCAGCCGACAACTTCGTAGTACCGGTAGACGTCTCACCTCGAGAATTTATCGACAGTCGTTTTTGTCGCTTGGCAGAATAATCGGATCCGTGCGCGCGCGGGCGGAAACGGCTGCGGAAACGAAAGAAAGTGGAGTGAAATTGAAATGAAGGAGAGGGTGTTTGATAGAAATAAGGGAATAAAAACGGCAGATTTCCGGAAATCTTTACGTTTGCCTATCGTATCGGGATTGTTCCCTACGCGAAAATATCAAAAAATCATGGCCTTCGTTACAAAAATTGCCGTTTCCACGTTGCGTTTACATTCCGCGTTCATTTTTTTCTCCCCGCTTCAGTTTTCAATTTTTGCTTAACAAATTCGTTCATTGAGATACATTTTATATACAACATGTAGCTTTGTTTTTGTAATTGGTTATTGTATTTTTAAAAATAATTGTTTAAAGATTAAACAATAAAATCAAACTAACAAGGGAACACAACCAAGTATTCCCCTCCGATTTTAATAAGCTTTGGATATGTTAAAATATACACGGAAAGAATGGTTTTGCTGAAATATCTAAAAATTTGGCTAGATACAAATCTGAAAATAATTTTGTTGGGCCATCAAAATAATTATGTAGGACGCCCAAAATAGTTGCTGGAATATCAAAACTTTTTGTAGCATTATTATAATGTTTGAGCGTCCCACGTAGTTACTTTTGATGGTCTAACAAAATTATTTTCAGATCTGTATCTAGCCAAATTTTGAGACACTTCAGCAAAACCGTTCTTTCCGTGTAGACAAAAACAAGAGACACGTATTTTTTTATAAGTGCGTTCTCGCACGTTAAGGGGATGAAACACCCCTTTGAAAAAAATCGGTTATCGTCTTTCAAAGCGAATATCGTCGAAACTATAAGAGATAGAAAAAAAAAGTTTTAAATAAAAGTTGAATGGTTTCAAGAGTACTTTATAATAATGATAAAAAAGATTTTTAAATTTTTTATGAAAAATATTTATTTAAAAAATTACGTGTCTCCTATTTTTGTCTATATTTTAATATATCCAAAGCTTTTATTAAAATCGGAGAGGACACTTGGTTGTGTTCCCTTGTAAAATATTTTCATTATTATTTAATGAAATTTATAATTATCCGCACTGCTTATTTTCCTCTCCGTGTCCTGTTCATTCCCGGATATGTCAAGGAAATTGCTGTTAAATCTTTTTTCGTGAAATAACATCTAATTTCTTTGGACAGCCAACATGTGTCAGCGCCGTTTGTCCGACGAGTTCGGCGCAAAAGAAGGGGCGGATTCGGGATCGTAAATCCGCTTTGTTGGAATTGTCATGACGTAACGAAATACGTTCTGCGAGCATTTACGCACGTACGTAGGCGTAGACAAACCCGAGAGGAGATGTCTCGTATTTACGACGGCAAACGCTAATTCTGGAGTTTATCGCTCGCTCTCGCGCGTCAGTCTCCCGCGATACGCCTCGCTTGAAGGACACCCAGCACGTTTATCTTCCTCGTGGTAATTGTCGTTGGCGCTTTTTCCATCTCGAGATTCAATCCACTTCCCTGCCATTCGCGCGTCACGGTTACCGGTTTCTCGCGAGCTAAAACGGCCGCATGATGGATGGAATGGAATGACTGCAATGCCGCCGGCAAAATTGCGGAAATGCAATCGTGACGCTTAAGGCATGGCGCGAAAAATAATTGCTAAACTACAAAGACACTAAAATAATCTCGCAGCTAAACTCCGATTATCGTAATCGAATTGCCGTGTAAATTCTAAATTTCGTTAATGCAAACAATGCTTTCAATTATGCGATATAAATATTCAATCAAAAAGATTCTACTTTCATATTATTTTACTTCAAGTTATTGTTATATTATTCCTGTAATTTCATTAATTTCGTAAGAATGCATTTAAATTGGAATGCCAATGCGACTTTGTCGATTGATTTTTTTTTCTGTAATCATTTGACAGCCTTGATCTAAAAATTGTAACACGATTCCTCAGCGTCTCACGCGACTATGAATGCAAACACGTCTGCATCCGGATTAAAATTGCATTTGGCACTTGTGTTTATGCTACCTAGGTGGCCTACATTGCGGCGCTAGCTTTCTGAGCTACCTACATGCACTTAAACGTTCCGGCTACGCCTATTGGATAATTTACGGCCGGCTGAGCATCCTGAGTGATGCGCAACATGCAGAGTATCCGCTATATCTCCGTATCACGCGCGCCTTGCACTTCGAAAATCATCGGCGTATACTGTCGGCGCTACATCGTGATGCAAATGACGACCCAGTTTTTTTTTCCGAATAGACCGCGCGGCTACGAAGCGTAACCGTAACGTGGTTTCGTCGGGAGGAAATTATCGCGACATGCGGGAGTAGGAACGACATCTTCGCGCCACACCCTCGTCGTCGTCATCGCGTTAAAATAACGTTTTCGCACGCTCGCGCGCTGCATCACCATGAATATTTATGCGCGCGACAGGTGCTCGAAAGCGGAATCGAGCCGCTGGCACATCCACCCGGTGGAGTAGCAGCGATGAGCGAGAAAGACGTGCCCGGCATCGCGCCCGCCGTTCGTTGCCCCGACCCTAATGGAGCCTTAATGCCGAAACCCTCTCGAACTTGGTCGACGGCCAGGGCGTATACGCGCGCCTCACCTCGCTTTAATTGTTGTCGACGTGCAATTATGCCGCGCGGCGGGATCGCGTGACGAAGCCAGGACGAAGTTAATTCTCAGATGTGGCCGTTTCATTATTATCGCGAACTCTCAGCCGTGTTTCCGCGGTCTTCCTTCTTGTTACCCGCAAGCGCGCTCGGGGACGCTATTAATTTTCATTATCAAAGGGCAGTGCACCGGCTTCAGAGCTTTCGAGCGTCGAGCGAAATGTCTTTGTTGCAGTCTGCCGGTGTGGGACGAGTTATTTTAGATTCACGGAATTGATTCACATTATGTTAGAGCACGGATTGCAATTACTCGTTTCGTTTTACAGAAATAACCCGCTACCTTTTCAAACAGCTCTTGATTCTAAAGATAATCAGAAACTTGCGCGTCAGACAATTTCATGCGTCATTCGATCGTTCAACAATTTCTCAATCTTTTCAGACATAGCTTAAAATAAATGTAGGACAAAATCGAAATAGATACACGGAAAAAACGATAAGGTTGCCACAACCACAATAATAGTAACATTTGGTACAGCCACGTCCTGTGGTTGTCACATTCACACTGATGTGAAGGCAACTATATGCATTTGGTACAGCAAACATAGTGAATGTTGAGACAAACAAAGTGAATGTTGAGACAAACATATATAGATGCACTACACAAAACAATGTAAATGTGACAACCACAGGACGTGGCTGTACCAAATGTTACTATTATTGTGGTTGTGGCAACCTTATTGTTTTTTCCGTGTACAAATGAATTTTGTAGTTCATAGATAGTATTTGATAATTCATAGCGTACTGACTCGCCATAGAAGATTAAATAGCTTTTTTCGAATCTGAATGACGAATACGACTGCACAGCTTCATTCGATCATTCGAGCAATCATAAATCCCAGAGTTAGAGCTGATCTCTGTGCGTTGATCTAACCGTTAGCTTCTAGGTGTCAATCTGTGCTGCCTACTAATCTTGTATTTGCACTCCCCGCCCGCCCTTGCCGTGTTGTTGGGGACGCTTGGACTTCCTCCCCGCCCTTACTCACGGCCTACATGTGGTGACGTTTCCCGCATCGAGCCCTAATCTCTGTATCGTAATGTTGTAGTTTCGAAAGGTTGCAGGAGAACGCCAGAGAGAGGAGCTCAGATGGGAACGCGACCTGGACCGGAAGAGCAAGTCGAGGGGTGGCTCACCCGATCGCCATCAAGCCTCCGATAGAGGGAGAGCGACCAGCCCTCAGAGGGTCGTCATGTCAGCCCAGACGGGCGGTAAGGATCATTTTATTTGTTCATACGAGATATCTGTTGCTCCTCCATACCGCGACGCAGATGTCACATTTCGCGTAACGATCGTATGTTGACGATACAATCGAAGAAATAAGAAAAATAATGTGGTTCGTTATTTTGAAATGGAGAAAAATTGAGTTTATAATACGACACTGTTATTATTAATATATTGTTAAATTTGACTTATTCTTGTTTAATTTTACGAATTGTTTTTATGGATACGTTTTCAAACTTTTAATTGTTTGTCAGTTTGAAGAACAATTTCCCGAATGTGCCCTTAGCATTAAAGATTACTCCTAATGTAATTAATTTAAATTTTAAAATATTTAAAATATTTTTATGAAATAAATAAATATATTTTCGCGAAAACAGAATTATTTTAGACCTGTAAAAATTGTTTTTCAGTTTTGTTATATTATAATTGAGCAATTTTCCATTGCATAACGAGAATACATTTCCAATTATTTCTACTACAATCAATCGGAAGGTATTATTCAAGATCAAAATAAGTTTCAAATTTCATTCTACATTAACCGCGTTGGATCGTATCGTCTTTCAATTTACTTAGTGTGTTAAATCCTAACGTCATCTTTCAATTTCCTCGATAAAGCGATCGAGCAGGAAGGCGGTGATCTGGACGACGAAGAGGAACGTCGACGTCGCGCTCGTCGTGGAGGCGGTACGGTTCGCCGTAAATCTCGCGTGACCAGACAAAGGTCTTACGATGATGAAATCAAAACGGCGGCCGCGATGACTGCTGGTGGAGCGCAGCCCACGCATCCTGACACCGGCCTAGGACTTCCGGTTCAATTGCCAAGACGAGCGTCCGCCTACGACGTTTACGCTGTGCCCGGAAGTAGCGGTCTTAACGCGATGGCCATCGCCGCCGCCCAGCAAAGAGCCTCCATTTCGGCGCAAGGTGTGTTGAAAAGACTCATTGGAATAAATAAGAAATTAATTCTTTTATAAAAAAAAATAGATTGGTTGATACAGCCAAGTTATAGCTTTGTTAACGCAAGTTTAACATTTGTAAGCAGGTTTGATAGTATAGCAAAAAAAATATGTTTGAAAGCAGTTATAAAGTACATTTTCTTTGCTACACTATTAAATCTGCTTAATTATGAATGTTAAACTTGCGTTAGTTAACTATAACTTGGCTGTATCAATCAATTAATTTCTTTCCGTGTTGTGTGTGATTTTCCGAAAGCTCGCGATTTTAATTTAATTCTACAATGCAAAACAGCTTTTCTTTTTATAATGATACTTGAATATAAAAATTATACGCGGCATGAGATATTTAAAAAACACGAAAATGATTATCTTCCAATAATCCTTGAAAAAACAGTTATCTTTTGCATATAATATCACGCACATTGAACATATAAATTTAAATACAAAACAAAATAGCATTTTAATTTGAGTGTTCTCTAATAGAAAAATATCGTTTGTAGTATTCATTCGGATATAAAATACAATGCATGCTAGGATTAATATTTTTCATCGCATATTTCGGCTTTCTCCAAACGGAAGATATTTATATTGATAACCGTGCTGTATTACGTATATGTACGCGTAATTCCCCGTAATTTCTCTCGTTAAAGCGCTATCTTTGACCTCCCGGGCTATTCCCGAGGGAAACTTTAGCAACCGGCTCTTCGATCCTGGCGAAGGCGCCGAAATTTCCAACTTCTCCTTCACTTCCCTCCCGATAGCAAACTGGCAACACGTGCTCCGATTTCTCCGCCACATATTGCGCGTTTACGAGTTATCGCAACGGCATCCGCGGCAAGTTGGAAATGGTTGCGCTCTAAGGGACCCTAAGGGCGGCAAAAGCTGCCGGCTAGGATAATCGAATAGACCTTGTCGAGCAGCAGTAACTCTACCCTGTGTATTGTTCGTTCTGTTCCATAGCTTCCTCTGTTTCGTAGAAACAATTCACTCCATTACGCGAATGCGTCCTGCCCGGCGTTTCGCCATCAAAGGCAAGCAACTCCGAGGAAATGAGTAAGCCGATTTTCGGTAAACATATTTTGACCGCGGTGTTGTGGCCTCGTCTCTTCGCTCGACATTTTCTGCCGCGAGGAACATTAGCACAGCATTAGCATATTAGCAGAACATTAGCACACGACAAGGACTCGCGATTTACAACATTTCCAAACCACGACTTCCATTTCAATTAACTTCGCGATCTCTGGGAGGATTGGTAATTTAAATGTCTCAAAACGGTACCTGTCGTGTTATGCAGGTGTGAGGTAAAACTTCTTCCTGAAAATTTCACATAATATATCAACAAATTGTTGGTAACCAGTTGTTGAGGATACCATTAAAATTTTCCGCAGGGAACAGCTTTAAATAGCGACACCGCGCGAAACTAGTTTCAGAATTCCCATTTTCATGCATTCAATTCAGTCGCGTCTATTGGACGTGTGTCGCGTATCCTGAGATACATTTCTATGACTGTGTAACTTCAACACAGAGCGCGCATATTACCAGTCTGCGTGATCGGAAGCACTAAACAAGCATCAACTCGACATAGAAATTCTGCTTTTCTCTTTCCTTTCTCCCCCTCTCTCGCTTCCATCGGAAAGCCCTGCACGCAGCGAACTTGCAGCGAACTTTCTGTGGAAACTATTTCCGATGCGTCACGGAGAAACATAACGCGCGTAACGCGGTTTCAAAGCCATCAGTACTCATGCATGTACGCATTGATCGGTTATTCGGGTGCTTTTAAAATTTCCATTTTGTCGAGCGTAATGTGTTATAGTCTCAATTCGATACTGGGTGTAACGCGAGTTTCCTCAGCCAAGTGCTGATATTGCACAAAATAATACTAGGTACAGTAAAATAAACCTTGACCAGACAATTTGAGTTTTGCATGAATCGGGAAACCGAGCGAGAAATTCCCTTTTTGAGGTAACTCGTTTAAGAAAATGTATCGCATTATTGCACACATTACAGTTTGAAAATATAAAATAAACGATTGTACACAGATAAAACATTTTTTCAATTACAGCGTATTTGAATGAAATTTTAGTGTATTTGAATGAAATTTTATCTTCGCAAAAAATTGATTAGCGATTTTTTAATAACTTTTCAACTTTTAATATAAAAAAGCTTGATAATAAAGTTCGCAAATTAAAGTTCATTGAAAAAGAAACGAAAATTACAATTAAAACGACGAGGGATAAGATTTGATTATCTATTTCTGACCGCAAGATTAAATGGTCAGTTTTTTAATTTTTTCATTCTCTCTTTTTCTTTTTCTCTCTCTAATCACTTATTACGTTATTTTAACGTAGATATTTTGCGTTCTCTTCTTTTCTCTTCGCAGTCAAACAAAAGTGCACCTATTCGAACAACCCGTATATAATGTGACCTATACTTGTTCCTCTATTCTGCAGCCAAGAGCTGAAAACTCCACTTCTTGTGTTACAGAGAGAAACAACATTGATATTCGACCCGCATCGTATTTTAGTGTGAAAAACAATCATTTTGACTATTTTATTTCTTCTGAATATGTTTAACTCTTTTAAAGGCTTTGCATAGCAACTGAATATTTCGATATGCTGATATCGGTTTTATCGCATGTATGTTTTTTCTGACATAAAGAAAATAAATATATAGAATTAATATCTCCTTGAATAAAATTGATTATAAATTTGTTTATATAATTGCAATAGCATTTTTCTATTGCGTTTTAGTAATCAATGAAAAAACATTTCCATAAAAAATATTTCAATGGCAGTATAAATATTATATCTAAAAATTGAAACAAATTAATTTTACAGGTATAATATTTATATCTACAATTGAAATATTATATATATATATATATATATATATATATATAT
>NJRQ01000078.1:332975-398668 GCA_003063805.1 Aphaenogaster ashmeadi
GCATAAACACACACGAATACAGTCATAAAAATACGCGCGCCGAGTGGCGCTCGTAGAGGCAGTTGATGACCTTCTAACCTCTATATCTCAAAATCTATCCATTTTTTAGTCTTGCACCCATGAGGACTTTTGATCAGGAGGTCATAACCTGTAACATATCAAAGTTTCAGAAATTTTCAGTGAGGTCCAAAATCCTATGATTTTGTGCGGGGTCCTTTCACTCTCGAATTTCTCTGAGGAGAAGAGAGGAGTCTGGTTCTCCTGGTTCTCTCTACTTTCAAAACCATTGGATAATGTTGTAGACACTTTCAAACATAACCCTGAATTTTTTCAGATTTTTTTGAAAGCCTAGAACAATAAAAAAACTTAGGCTGGACATAAAAGACCCAAATTGCAGACGGCGTTAGTAAAAGTATGATTGCAAACGGAGGGTTAGTATTAATTGTTCATTGTTTTTATTATTTAATATCTAAAACCAAATATATACTTGCGTAAATCTGTTTAAAAAATTATATCTTTTTTTATATCCGCGATTTAAAACCTGGTCCCGTCAATCGCTGCTGATATAAGTCCGATAACCGCGGTCAAAGATTTCTTTGAACATTTTCTATGTGTGAAAGGGTCGAAGGCCCGACACCGGGGCAAGGAAGTGTCATCCTTCGGACAGGTTGTTACGAAGGAGTCGGGGATGTTTGGCGGAAGAGTCGCGCGTTACGTGATGTATCATCCTTGTCAAAATTGGCTTAACCTTCGAGATCCTTCGCCGTCATCGTCTTTCTTCCAGCCGAGTGAAAAAGGATGACGAGCTAAAGTCATCAGTCAGCATTATAAATCACCTAGATCGCGTAATCGTTATTATCTCGTACAGGCAGGTGCCATTGAAAGCCGAAGCTGTTGTACACGTCAATTCTTCATACCCAAGTCAGTTTTGATACATATTTTAAAGATATTGGTTACCACATTGGTTACCATATTGGTTACTAGATTGGTTATTAGAAACCACAATATTGTAGTAATTTTTCTGTAATTTTTTACAATTATAATATATAGAAATTCAATGACAGGCATTGATGTTTTAAAATATAAATCTAATTGAACAAATTATAATAATAAGCGACTTTAATTATTGTAATTTCTTCGTAAAACGAATGCAATACTAAAAAGGCTGTTATAAATATTTTAACACATTTTTCTAACTTGCATTTTTTGGCCGTTTCTTCTTTCAAAAATTGTTTTTCGCGATTTGTAGATGTTATGTCACGAGGAACTAATTTGCTTGTTTATCGAACGTGATAAGCTTTGGCCCTAGAAGAAATAAAACTGAAACTGTCTCTTGTAATTTAATCTGGTAAACGAAGCATATGTATGGTGCTTTCCGAAATACACGGTCCGTTTTTACGCTTTCGAAAAAAAGTCGTTGATTATTCACGATCAATGTATACTATCTTAAAGCGGCACCATTCGTCGACCTCAATTTCGAGATGCCTTGACAGTTTGCTAAATTGAGAGACACGAGAGTAGCCGCAATTAGAATTAAGGCAAGTGCGCGATTTTCTTCTGGCTTATGTTGGCTTATATCGACGAGACGTCGCGCTGCAGAGAGCGACGTTAGAATAGAAGCACACTTGCGCTTTAATGCGACCTTACTGCACTACGCCGAAATTTAGTCGTGCTTCGAATGCTTGCATCGGGTGACCGTGCGCCGCATTAACCACGACCTAGGTATCGTCATCTCGGTAAACCGCCGGAAATCAGGGTAAATCGCCCCGGTAATTCTACTGAATATCGCACGTCTTAACTGGCATACTTTCTGTTGCTGCCGGTGAATTTTCAACTCACCTCACGCGTCTAGTAAAGTTACCTCGTCTTTCTTTTGCGGTAACTTCAAAAACTTGATTCTACAGCAAGAACTCGCGTCTCTTTTGTTATGCGAACACTTACATTTTCAGCAAATAATCACCTAAGTTTATTGACATTGCACCACCTAACTTCATAATATATGATCTGATAAACGTAGTAGATTAAAAATAAATTTTTATGTAATTGGTTTATCATTGGCAATTGACTTTTTGAAAAAGTAAGGAAATTTGCTTGGCTATTATGCAAATATAGAAAAAATATAGAATCTATAGACCAAAATAACAAATTGAAAAAATGCAGATTTTCCTCAAAATGCTTAAACATTTTAAAAGAAACTAGTTCAAAGTTTATTTTCTTATTTTAATGACTACGCGAGCAATTTGCAAAAAATTCTAAAAAAAGAGAGAGAGAATATAATAAACTTACGTCATACTTTCTTCCTTTTCTCAACAAAACTTGGAAATGTAATAATAAAAGTTTTAATTCTCGCTTACTTATGGCCTGTCCGAGCAATTATTGTTTTCCGTAGCTTCGGCCGCGACATAATTTTTTAATCGTGTAACCTTTTAATTCCTATTTACTTACAGAACTGCGATTTAATGTAATTATCGCGTTTCGTTATTCCGTCCTGTGTTCATCCTTCTATGTACATAACTCGAGTTTTCATGGTAACTAAAATACGATAACAATAGCATAGACGCGCAAACCTGTAATTTATTGCAGTTTCGCGGAATTTTCTTAATTCTATTAAACAAACTTTATACAATTTGCAGCGACAAATTTATATAATTTGTTTATGCAACAACAAATTTCTAATGTTTAAGTTATACACTTCTCTGAGTAGTTTCACAAGTTTTTATATTTCATGAAACGATTTTAGTCCGAAACCGAAACGAAGCTTGATATATTAAAAAATATTAAATGTTATAAATAGAAATTAATTTTATTTGCTATTATGTATGTTGATATAGTTTAGCATCTCTTCGTGTGCTTTTTTCTTATATCTCAGCTAAGAACATTTTTTTCAATAAGAAATGATTTTTCTCAACTAAAAACATTTTACATTTTCCTCAATAAAAAAATAATGCTAAATGTGCACGTAAAACAGGACTCTATTTTTTCGTAGACTCTCGACAGAGTGTGTACTAATCGATATCGCCGCGCAGCTCATTCTTATTCAGCGAAACGACCAGGAAAAGCTTTTATTCTGCCGGAGTTCGTGATGGCACTGCGCAATTAAGCGATTCTCCTTCAAAGAGTGGCTATGAGCTGCGATGAAAAGAACGGGAAGAATCTCATAAAGGGATATGATCTTGTAAATTTCCATCTAGCCCCGGCTAACCCTCGCACAAAACTGTGAGAGAGAAAGAGAGAGAGAGAGACCCTCTTTTAAAGCCGACATGTGACATTCCATTGCATTTGATCGTAGAATTCGATATGAATGCAATACGGCTTCCTATTGGGAATGAAAAAAGAAATTTTTATAGGAATTCAACGAGAAGTATTAACTTCTGCGATCAAATGTCAGAGTCTAGATAATATTTAATTGCATTCTGATTGTAGTTCATATTCCTTGAAACTGTCCTCTTTAACTCTATTAACTTTTTTTTCATTTACTATTTTTCTCACATTTTTCTAATTCAAAAACTGTAATTTTGCTACGCCGATTACATTGTCGTCACAGAAATTTTTCCTTAATTATTATATATATCCTTATTAGATTATTCATAACGCCCATATATATACATCAGTTCTAATTCATATTTTAAAGAAGAATATATGTGTGCAATTTAATTTGCGTGCTGAGGACACGCTTTTACGAAGAAAATTCTGTTCTTTAAAGCTTAATAGACCTCCTTTCGTAAACATGAAAGAAAGCCCATGCTGTCTTTGAAAAAAATTAAAAGACAGCTATGTTACTGCAATTCCATTCTGAACAATATTTAATCATAGATTATTTCTACATTATTATAGATAGAATTTTTCAGAAATTTAGGGACACAAAAGATTTTAAAATTTGAATTGTTGATTTTATGAAAACTGAAAGGACTTTATATTTTTATATACAATGTATGTATGTGTGTGTATGTGTGTGTGTGTGCTTCTCATATCTCAAATTTCTGTCTATTTTTTATTCATGCCTATTTATATACTCTTGCAATTCTTTTGAAAATATAATAATAAATGCTTTTTTGTCATTATTGTAATTATAGAAACAAACAGTATTAACTGTAATTTAAAACATAATTTAGAACACGTTCTATACGAAAAATACCAATATCAAGTGGTTCTGAAATAGTATCTTTGCGTAAATAAACGAAAACGGAGGAAGAAATATTTTTAAAGAGAAACTGTCGGCAAAATATCAAGAAATTTCGCGGATTTACCCACGCAACTTTACCCAAAACGCATTTTCTACTCCATCGAAACACGAAATTCGGGAGAAAATCAGATACGGGATTGTTCGCTATTTTTCACTCTAGATCTGCGTGATCGAGATATTTGCAAAAAGATTTCGCCGGCGGCTGTTGTATTTTTATGTCCACCGAAATAAACGTTCCTCACGCTCGTGCGTTCAACGCAAGATTTCGTCAAATTGACGATTTCATATTTGAAAGGTCGATCGCTCGCGGCCGAAATCGCTTCTTGTCGATACCAGACGAATTCGCATGATTGAACACGGTTATAGAAGAAAGAACTATCAATGCAAGATGAAAGGAGGTCTATTTTATCCTCTGATACGGTGATCCCGGTCTTTATAACCGTCGCTATTAATAACATATTCTTTGATGAAATTTCAGTCAATTCCTTGTTGCGAATGATTGATAAAAGTAACCTAGTTCTAGAATTATCTAATAATAAAAAAAGTACTTTTATACATTTTAAGTCTTTCAAAACATTTTTACCAAACAAAATTTTATTAAATAACAGGATAAATAAAAAAAAATTCCTTTCTTAGTTAAATTCAAATAGTTAATGATCAAGATTGTAAAAATCTATGCCCGTTTTTAATTTAAAAATAATATAGAATCTGTAACACATTTTTGCTTATACCGGCTGTAAAGAAAAGAAGCTTGGAATTGAGACTCCCTTTTTATAACTATATCGTATTCTAAGGCGGAAGGATGTAAGTAATATTACAAAAGAGAAATTCAAAATGCGATTATGAATGTCTCGAAAACGATAAGACATAGGAGAGGAGCTTAAAAAGAAGTCTCACAAACGTGAGACAATATATAATATATATATATATATATATATATATATATATATATATATATATAAGGAAGTCTTTTAATATCACAATCAATCCTTTACGTCATATTATATCGTTAACTAAAAAAAAAATAAGAATAGCGTTCCTCACATGTATAGTTTTTCCTTTCCCTTTTTCATCTTCTCATAAAACAATTCAATGATAGTGTGCCGCGATCGCAGAATTATCTCGGAAGATACGGAAACGCTTTTGAGGGGACGAGACTCGTTAAAAGTTGCACGGCTCGTTTGAGATCTATCTCGTTCGCCTCAGCGTTACGTCGTTTTCTTCTTCGTTTTTATCTTTTTTTCGGGTCTTCGAAGCGCTGCGCATAAAAATGCGAGATAAGCCCAGCGCTACGGGGCGCACGCTGCCTCAGCCGTCGGCGGAATTGCAAGTTTCAATTTGCAAGAGAAACGGAAGATGCAGCGGGGCGGTTGCATCAACGTCATGCACGCCACAATATCGTTTATTTAATGCAGCGTAGCCGCGGGGCTTCCAGACAATAGTTTGTAACCGGCTCACAACCGACTTATGAATTTCTATTTATTCTGCGAAACGACGCGCTAACTTTTCCAGGTTAAAAGTGGAACGGTGGAAACGCGATGCCTACATTCCTTCGATTCATGCCTGAAGACATCTCTTATAGTTAATTCTTGTGCGAGTCGAAAAAGACGTCTCGAACTTGTAACCGACTTCTTTACAGAAGCAACTTCAAGAGTCGCGTGGTCACGTTTTCTTGATAACGTGGATTTGAAGAAAACTCCGCCAAAAAGATCATCTCAAATCTTCACGATATAAATAGATTTCATGGAGATTTCATGTGTTCGACACATTAATACTTTCTAATATTTAAAAGAGGTTTTAAAAAAACTACAGGTATATACAGTTCTAATTATAAAATATTATTAAAGAAATATTTCGTACTTTTTAAAAAACAGAATGCTGACGTATACTTTTAATACCTTATAAATACGATTTGCACTTTGACCTTACATTTCTTTAGTTTGCAGCAAATGCTTTCTCTCTCATCGCAACTATCGCTCAAATTTTTCCTTTACACGCGAAACTTTTGCACGATTATGTCGGCAGCTCTCAATACATTATACGTCAAAGCTCGTAGAGCTCGATACCGAACTACTCGGTGCACCGGTGTTTCGACACCTTTCTTTTGGCATATTTACATCAAACACTATATTCTTATATTTAATACTGAATGAACCGAAGTCTTATCGAGAAGCCTGTATCTTTATAGAACAAAATTTTTCAAATTAATTTTTGGAAACTATTTTTAGAGAAATCTAACGCGATATTTTAAACATTCAATTTAATTCATGTTACGTTTGCAGTATTGTCAGAGCGTAAAAAAAATATTATTCTGACCTTCCAAAAAAATTATTATTCTGGGAAGTTGAAAAAAGAACCATGAAGATATTGAAAAGACCGGTTTAGATACGGCCGTTTAATTCTGAATTTTATATATCATGTAAAAATTGTTGTTTCGAGCGAAAAATTAAATTTGCATATTTAGCTGAAATTTAGCTTTCCAACGAAATTCGGCATGAAACTACCGGGTGTTTCTGTGCGGGGTAAGATGGTGGTTACTGCGGTTAGGACTACTTTATGAACCTCAAGCGTAAGCTTCCTTAGCCTTTACGGTGCAGAATTAGGGCGGTAATTTGTGTCCATGGCATCCACCGACGTGGACGAAAATTTATCGCGTGCCCAGGAATACTCATCGCGCGGTGGCAAGTTTAACACAATTGCAACTATGTTTGCAAGTCCTGTTAAAAAGTAAAAAAAAACTTCGTTTTCGTTTGGTAAAAACGTCAGTAGAGTGACTATATTTTTCATATTCTCTTCACTCGCTTTTTCCATTGTAAAGAAAATTTAATTTAGCAGTTAAAGTTTTCTGTTGAAAGTTAGAAGCATTTGATAAATTAAAGCGCGCAAAATTGTACAAGTACAAAGTGTAATTTTTTATTACGCTTGTAAAGTTTCTTTTTCTTCAAAACTATAATTTGAGTAACATGTATGATAACGAATACTGAAATATTTAAATTTAATGTATTTTTTAATTATATACACTAAAGTTTTCATTTCCACAAATTCGTATTTTTCAATATTTCCAGTTCACTTAACATTTCAACTAAATGCTCAAAGCATAAAAAGCTATACCACTTGATATAAGAGATAAAAATAAATAATACAGGTATTGCTTAATATCGTTGGAACTTTCGATTGTTAAAAGTTAATTTTAAAGTCAATATATACTGATATTTACCAAGTGAAACAATATTTCTCAGCGGTTTATTATCGCAACTTTAACCGAGAAAGCTGAAAGTCGATATTGGATGTAACATTTTTCGAGCTTCGCCCTGAGCGTTGGTAAAATTATTAAACTTGTCTTGGCTATTCCGAGATAGTTTCGCAATAATAAAACTTGTTTCAACGTGGGCAGTCGATATCAATTTTGCGGCTTAACCCGACGATCCGAATCCGTCTAATCCGCATAATGGTTATGATCAGTCGCTTAAATCGGCTTATGTCCATGTTCATGGTAACGAGAGTCCTTAGCGGTTTTCGAAACGATTTTTAGGCGTCGATCAAGTAATTTGCTAATGTTCACTGATTATGTTTGCTCCTGATGGATAATTAAGGCAGATCAATAAAGAAATTTCCAAAGTAGAAAGTTATTAAAAATTTTACATAAAATATTCGAAATTTACAAATCAAATCAGTTTGATTCAATAATGTCTAGCAAGTAAATGCCTTAGCTATCTCAGCTATTTTAATTGTTTCTACTAAATTTTACTAAAAGATAACTTAATTAAAAGTTATCCTTTTCTTAAGATATAAATTCCCTTTCTTAAGATATAAAAAGATATATTGACATTATTTTTTTAAAAAGATTTCGCTAATATCACATGGATCTTTTATGTATTATTTTAGACCCGATATAAACGCGATAAGAGCGTTAACTTCGGCTCAACCAGGAGCAGCAAAAGGTGCCCCTGCGGCGGCTGTTAGCAGGGTTGCAGCTGAAGAACGCGAATTGCCTAGGCAGGGAAGTCTGGCCGACGGGGAAGGCATCAAGATCGTTATTCATGACGTCGACAGTGAACTTGGTAAGTCTTACTATGGGAATACTTCTGAATGATACATGTGTATGTGTTAATCCCTCTAATCTCTGGTGTTACTATCCTTTTTTCATTGACTCTATTCTCTCCTAATATTTTTTTATAACCTTCGCCTGGCAAATGTATCTTACTGCCATAAGTCCGTAATATTGCCATGTCGCAAAACGATATTTTTATATGTTCGTATGCAATGATTATCTATCTTCGCGTTCCATAGAAATAAATTTCTTTTTATTATTATTATTAGAGCGTGCAACAGATAAAGATACGTAAGGCTTAACGTTTATGTAACTTTTCGCGAATGATTTTATGTCTTATTAAAGAAACCGGGTACTCACAAACCGCAGGAATGTCCTGCTATGAGTGCAAATGTTAGCATTATCGAAAAAAAAGATAAAAGAAAGAAGAGTGCGTTTGATCGATCGAGCTACGGGCTTGCCGGGCGGTGATTCAATTCTGTGGATAACATCGGTTTCAGTTAACTCCGAGGTTTTTGTCCTGCCAGCGGTGAAATCCGGTTAATTAGGAATCGAGAATTTAATTTCGCAGGTCGCCGTGGATCCGCTCTCTCGCTTCGAAAAACCCGGGTTCAAATACCGATTAATGTGCTACGGAGAATAACGAAACGGTTCGTGTCTTTGTGTAGGATAACGCGACATTCATGTTAATTATTGCGCGATATCCGATTTCAGCACGATCGGACATCGGCCTCGGTTTGCATACAGTTCGCGCGCGACTTGCTTTTAACAGAATCACTCTTCCGCATAGGAGTGGCATCACAATACATAACTAAGATCGATGATATGCGCGCGTCGATACGAGAAAATCTTCCCCGTCACCCTATAAATGAACAAAGAGATCATTTTCACAAAGGCAACATATTCTCGCACAGCGAGATAAAATGTATCATATTTCTCGCGTATTAATTGTTAAAATTTTTATACGCTTATCTAATAGATCTTTGGAGGAATTTTAAATTTGTCATAAAAACAATTTTCCTTTTCGTAATGTACAATAATATATAATCCTTATTGGGATAAATATCCTTTGTTGTTTATTTATGCGGTTTAAAAATTTGCAAAGAGAAATGGTCTTGTAGTACAAGACGCCATTAAAATGCATGAGTATGACGAAGGACTCTTACTCAAAGATGTTAAGATCGCGGCCTGCAATTTGTTTGAGAAACAAACATTTCCTCTTTTTCTTTTTAAACGTATATAATCGATTGCATGAAACAAGATCGTGAGATCATAATTTAACCTGGTTCTGTTGCGAATTTAAAGTTTCTTTTTTAATTATTCGAAGGAATCATGTCATATCTATGGTTTGATATAGTATTTTCCTTGCGCGGATTGTCGAGCTAGGATCATCTCGATTAAAGCGTGCTTGATATTCTTATTTTATGTTCGTTCTGAGCTTATATTACTGCAGAAAAAAGCGTTAAATATCGATTATCTTCTCTGCTATAATTCTTGGATATAAACATAATTATAACAGAAATCGAAAACACTTAATTACTTTTCAAATATGAAAATGTTATTCAATGATATATTACGAAATATTATTTAGAAGCTTTTCGATTTAAGTTTATAAGATTAAACATGATGTAGAGTAAGTTAAATAGTAATTTTCGTATGTTTGAACACTCGATAATGAGAGACGTGCAGCGTAATTCCTAAATGTTTATGCAATGAGTACATAAGATCTGCATAGATAATTTTAGCTGAATGATTTTATTATTATTTGACAAGAGACTAACTTAATTCATGATGCACTATCTTTTTATTATAGTTGACCTAATTTTTTAAATCTTTTTATGAAAACACTTATTTTCCCATTATAATTTAATTAAAAATTAAAGGAGAATCATCTTTTGAAATAGTTCAAACATTGATTCAATAAGCAGGTTAAATTCTTGATATATTAATTTCATGAAATAAATATATATTTCGAGAGAAAATTGTTTAAAATTTGTTCAATTAATAATTTTATATATATTTGTAATTATATATATTATATATAATTTTCAAAAATGTCCCCTTTTTGTTCATATGTAACAATTCATGAAGTATTAGAAGTAAAGACTTGTCCAACATTCAAATATTATTTCACATCTGCAAAGTTTTTAGGCCACTTTACGATCGTAATTTGATAACGTAACGCGGAAATAACGCGGAAAATAAAAGAAATTATTTCACAAGGCGACACCGTCGTCTCTCATCGCGATTATAAGAAATTGACAGCCGACGCTTGAAAGCACGCAAGAAGCACTTGGATCGCTTCCAACGCTTACGGTTTGTCGAAGATATTATCGCGGGACCACTCGACGCAGTATTTTCCTCTTCACCGTACGGATCGCCGAGTTACGGCTGCAAAAACGGACCGTTTCATTTTTCTCGCTCGGCAGGCAACTCCCCCGCGTAGGTCCGCGCGCAATATCGATTGCAGTCGCGGCAGTTATCGCGATCTGACACGCCATGCAAGAGCTACGTGGGAATCGCGATCTGTCCACGTGTTCATTAACGGCATGTCGATCGGAAGGTAGATTACGCCATCGTCTATCCCGTCGATAAACTGCGATGCAACAAACTCTGCGCACGAGAGAGAGAGAGAGAGAGAGAGATGGAGCGAGAAACGCGAGATAGTTTAAAGAGGGAAAGAGGAAGAGAGCAGAGCGAAGCAGAAGTGCGAAGATAACATGTACTTTTCATGCTAAAGTGATTGTAATTTTACCATGCGCAAGCTCGCCGCTGCGACGGCGATAACGCAGTTTGCACAAAGAGTCGTTTGTTGAAATCGTTAGTGAGTCACATAATTGATTTATGTCTCGTGAGGAGAAACAGGGTCTCTCTCTCTCTCTTTATGCGATATCTCGTGAATTGCAGAAAACTTACAAGGACGCGTAATAAAAATGTGTAATCATGAGTACGCACTAAAGAATTCAAATTATTAGTATTTAATAGCATTTTTAACATAGAACAAACACATTTCATAATTTAATTGCAAAATTTGCTTTTCGAAGCAGCTTAAAACTTAAATTGCTTTGTGGTCGAGTTTGATTTTCATCGCGTTTTATGATGAGATTGATATATTAATTATAAATGCTACCTAAATAAAAACAAATTAATAGATTAATTATCATAGATTAATTATCATATTAATTATACAATGAATTCTCGCTCGTTGCCCTGGCAAGCCTGCGCTGTGAGGTTTACCAAGTTTAGAAAGTTATAATCTCACACTCCACTTATTTAATATGTAATAGATTAATTTGCTCACTAACAACAAATACACCATGATAAAACCAGCGTGCGGAAAGGCGGAAAGCGCGGCGGAAAGATAATCGAGCATTTTCCATGCTAAGTAATCGCACGACATTCAAGCTTGTCGCAACTAAGCTACTAATTAAATTCGCGCAGAATCGTGTTCTACGACGTTTTTCATTCAAAGTTAAACCAACTTGGAAAGTGCATACAATTAAACAATCTCTTTACGCGTGTTACAATTAGGAAATGTGTTAGGAAATTCGCCGTTTTTACAGTACACGAATATAAAGAATAACAATTAAAATTTACTGATGTTAAGAAAAATGTAATTGTAACACAAAAAATTGTTTAATTATCTGCACATTATATACATACATATATATATATATATATATATATATATATATGTATAAAATATATCTCAATATTCTAGAATACTTTGATTCTAAAATACTATAATTCTCTTGAATGTAACAGTTCAGAAAATATCAAAAATATTATCTTCTTCTTCTTTTATTGCTTCTGCCTTTTCAACAAATCTACCTGTGTTTCACACTATTAAAAATTTATCGCTTTCACTTCGTCACGTCGATAGCTTTCGTCTCGAATTTCCCCGCGGATCATCGTCAACTTTCCGAGGCGATCGTCATGGTTTATCGGCTTCGAACGTAGGAGGGATGTAATCGGGGTTGTGCCAAAATCGCCTTTACGCTACATCGAGCAGAAATCGTCGGGCGCATTATAAAAAAAGGAATTGTTCGAAAATCTCGACCGTAATTCACCTCACCTCGCTTTTATAGCTCGGCATTGCGCGTGTATTAAGCAGAGTTTTTCGCATAAAATCCAACAACTTCAATTAAGCTTGTTTCCTTGCAAAGATACCAAACAATTTTTACCAGCGTATGACTGATAGATATCGCATGAGCGTAATATCTATCAGCCGTTTCGCATACGTTGCAATCTGAAACGATAACTGACAGCGTTACGAGAAATTTCGTTTCTTTTTGAATCCGTCATGTTATAAACTAACTCGAGCAGCATATATCTGTTAAAATCATGTCTAATTTTATAATCATCCTGTTCTTCATTCGTTTTATTTCGTGAAAATATTCCGAGCTATCATCTAGCCATGAGCATATTTCAATTTATATTTCAATTCCGAGAAAAAAAAGTTGGTTTTCTCTCACACTTTTTCTATGTCATGAATTTTATTTTTAAATCGAATCTATAAATAACTGTTTGATTCTATGATCTATAAACAAGTGTTTTGATTTCTATAAAGTTAGCCTTGTTTTTCAAAATTTCGTTATAAAGTTCTAGTTCCTTCCTGAAAAGTTTTAAATAATTTCACAATGTATTTCGAATCTTTTTATCGATATTATTTTTATGTGCCTTCTCAATATGCATTCACGTATTAAATTTATTCATATATTCTTGTGTTTAATTTACTTTTATGATTTACTTTTGTTGGATATTGTTAAAGCATGGAAATACGAAAACCGACGGTTAATTCAAGCTAATTAAAGTTATTGAGTTTTAAAGTTATCGAGTTTTAAAGTTGTCGTATATTTTGCATCTTTCAGCTCCACGGATGAATGCGAAGAGGAGGGTAAAACTGAGGAGAGATCCGGTTATGGATAAAGGACACAGAAGTGAGTATATAATTAGATAACATTAATTACTACTGATTGAAGCACCTTCGACGTACTTGAAACTTGAGATTCAAGAAGCGTCTGAATTCGCTCTACATTCGAACTTCTATCGATCGGTCACAGTTCTCCAACGCTGATATCGCTGATTTATATCGCTGGTACTTATTGCGCAAACGGTGATAATCGTACTTTATGCCACCTCTACAGTCTTTTGAATATCGATTTTGCGTTGTAACTACGAGTTACATTGAAACTTTCGACGTTAATGATGCATTAATGCAACGTGCAAGTGTTAGCATTCCGAATAAACTGTACTATTTTCTTTTACATTTAGATACGCCAATAGTTACGCGTTTTACGGAAAGCATTGATACTAAAAAAGAATTTCTTAATATATACTACAAAGATCTTGTAAAGTGTGTCTTTTCAAATATATGAAATAAAAAAACAATTAAAGTACTTAATTGATTATTATTTAATTTTACATAATTTATATTTTTATTTCGATCAAAGATTAATGATACTAGTGTGTATCTTCCATGTAATTTTTTTACCTATTTATACTATCCGTTTATACTTTTTAGTCTTATCCTTATAACGGTATCATCATTTCACCTTTAAAGATTATCGATACTGTTGAGAAGAAATTCAAATAAAAGAAAAACTATTTATAAAAAAATTTAATGAAAATTTCAAGAGCGAGATTATGTGACGTGATATACATCTAAATGTCAAGGGGGACTTGCTCGCAGCAGAACGAAAGATCAAGAGTTCCACCTGCCTGACAATAGCTAACTAATTAAAATAAGAACAATGACGTTTCTCGAAAAGACGGTTGTATTACGCAGAATAATCGTGCGCTAAAGGGGTGCAACAGGTTCGGCAAGCCTGGTGTGATGGTAATCAAGAGATTAACGAATCGCGAGGTACTTTGATAGGATCCGAGTTAATCAGCAACCGGGGCTGCGACACCATTAATCTTTTACCACTCTCCGTGGAACTCCATCTCTCTTTGTCATCCTTTCACGCGCCACTTCCTCTTCGGCTATTCTCTCTCACTTACGCTTTATGTTTACCCTCCTCGTCCATTGTCATTTTACACCTCGGTCTTTTAGACCCTTTGTGCCTATTCCACTGTGACATTACATGTATCGCTCACATTTCCATTCACAATGAATTACGTATTTTCGTTTCTATCTATATACACCTACATATACGAGATTTATTTCAAGAATTCGAGAAATCTGATATTAAATCGTAATATTAAATTGTACGCTTTTGATTAAAAAGAAAAGGATAACCCGGATCTGGATTCCGAGAAGCTTTAATAACCTCGCTACGTTGCTATATCATTGCTTCGACTTATCATCATTACACGCATATCATTCGATCTCGTATCGTGCTGTATGTGTTTGTCAATGCGGTGCCTCACATCGCACGGAGGTTGTCGATGCAGCCAACCGTTGCTCTAAATGGGTGACGGCTTACAGTTATATCAACCGTTATGTAATAGCTACTGCCACGGCGTGCAGCATATGCGTTAGGTAAATAGCCAGGTAAATGAGCGGAGATGAGAGAGACAGAGGCAGCAACGGCTCTAAGCCTGCGCCCGACGAGTGGGCGTGCGATTGACGTTTAATTATTCGTTGCGCATTCAGACGCTTCGTTTCCTCTATAACACGCGTCCGAGTTCTCCGTTATGACACAGCGACACAGCAAGGGTTACCGGAGAAATTTACCGATTATGTTTCCGCGAACGTAATTAGAACGAACGCATTCATAGAGATTGTTCGAGAATTCGAGAGTTCGGGATTTCAACAACGAAATCTATTACAGAGCATTCCTAATATTTAATAGTTTTCTAACTAATCAATTTGAGAGAATCATACACAAAAATTTCTTTGATATATCAGACGCTTAGTTATAATTAGACCCAGATTAAGTAACATTATATGTTTCTGCGATAATAATTTGAACCGATTTGTGGCTCGTCTTCTACTATTTACATATTCGTCAGTTTTGCGAATTTTGCAACGTTATACAATTACCGCGGGCACTGTAATCAAATATTAATATGTACGCTAATATTTAGAACAATTAATGCAATTATTTAATAATATGAAATTCCCGACCGTACGACCGCGACGACCGTACCGTAGTGAATTTACGGGCCCAATGGTTCCAGTTTCGTCGTGCAGCTCGTTCAATATCGTGAAACTGCGAATTATAATTACATGTGTGTTTGCCTGCTCGTAATACTGGCTTAAAATAGACGCACAAGTGATTTTTTAAATTTTATTTCATGGTAAGCGAGTTTAAATTTAAGACGATATATTCAATCATTTATCGATATAAATCAAACAATCTAACATTGAGTCAACATTAATTAGACATGAGATTATTAATCTGTGCTTCATAAATCAACTGTTTTGTGGTTTTCACCATTGCCGAATTTTGCACGTCATTACGTAAAGATTATACGTAAATGAACATGTGTATTTGGTTAATTTGTAATAGATATAACTATAATTTCAATTCGAGGTTAATACGATTATTTATCACGTAAAATAAAATTTTTAATTTTTATCAATAATGTAACGCACAAACTTTCAAGACATTTTTGAAATTAAAAAAAATTTTTTAATCTAATTTAGTAGACGCGCTGTTTTTACGAATTATATAATGCATTATATTATGCAATATAGCCGCTGTTATATTGTACAAATACACGATTCGTAAAGACAAAGCGAACTGATTTGACATATGCATGCCTCCCTATGGTACCATTTACACATCGTTTTGTCTTTACGCATGGAACAACACTTACTAATCACGGTATTATCAACTACTAATCTGTTATAATCACACAGAAAGCACAATAACGATGGTGCCACTTCACGATTCATGCAATTCGAAGGGAAAGCCATTAAGCGCGATGATACGTAATACACGTACGAACGTAACTGGATGCAATTGTAATTCCAGGCCGCAATTTCGCAATGACAGCCTTTCCACGAATAATGATAAGACAATATCCCGGAAGATAAACATATAATATCCATATTTGTGCAATCATCATTTCTACAATTGAAATAATCAGAAATAAGGTGATTAAAGAATCTCGCAAATTATCAAATTAGTCGAAATTGTTAAATATTGGCTTTATTTGATATTTATAATTAAAATACTTTAAAGATGGCCGATAAGCGTTATCTCAAAAGTTATACATATATCTTTGTTCTTTCAATTATCAAAGTGAAAATCGAATCAATAAAATTGGGAGAAAAAATTGAATAAGCATGCAAATCGCATACCTCCGCCGCAAAAATCTTCTCCGCAAAAACGTTTCTATCTCTTTAAACCACAGTGGCACTCGAAAAACAGACATTCAACGAAAGCCACGAATATGAAAAGCCATAGGTATTCGAATGTTCCATAAATAGTTACGGCGTAGCGCGTGCGAAAGACCTGTCGCCGTCGTGCACGAATCCAAATTGCAGTCGCCGACATTTGCACACATCTATCCGCGGATAATAGCTTTTCGTGCGAATCACAGGACACCACGGACGCAGCTGTGCTCGCAGCCCGAAGGTGTGCCGATATTCGGCGCGATCGATCGGCTCTCTCTCTCGCCGCGGTCGGTTCAATAGAGACACGTTAACGCAAACCGACATGTCTCGTGTATTTTGCAAGTCCGTTTGTAAACCGTTCGCCGCATATCCGGATACGTACGTGTCGATCAACCCCCCGTTGTCTTGGTTTCTCGCTGACGCACGTCTCCGTATCTGACAGACTTCATAAAAGCGAATTCACGCGAGACAAAACGAAAGTTCCTAAATAGAAAATGACTAATCTCACAACACTATTAGCCGCCCAAAATTTCTAAATTATAAATAATTAATGACAAATCATAATAAATTAACAGTTAATCTTTAACAGTTTTCGTGATGGGATGGGAAGGGGGAGAATATTATAGATGCGTTAGCATCATTAGTATTAAATTTATTTACTCGTAGAGGACCACAATCCGTATGGTTGATACGTAGTAACAAATAGAATAACATCACTGGCCAGTTGGGTCGTCTTACAATTTATTACAAAAATAAATTAAGTTTCATGGGTGTAAATAGTTAACAGCTTATTGTTTAATCATATCCGAAGAGACTCTACTTTGGTAAATTCAATTGAAAGATACGCTCATAACTGATAGAAGAAAATCGATGAATTTTATATAAAGCCGTATTTTTGCCGATTAATCTTGCATGAAAGATCGTGAGCGAATATTTTTGTAGGTTACAATCGATACGACAAACAATTTGCAGATGTGAGCTGTCGGTTGTACGGCGGCTAAATATTTTTGAACACAGTAACAAATAATGCACTGTGAGGAATAACGATGTCTGGAATTAACGATCAACAGGTTGACTATATGGATGCGACAGGAATCTGTTTTGATTTAATCACGAGAAATGGGGACGTTTGCTGCGGCAGTTTTGGTGAATATTATCAAGGCTGTTTGATCGGGGATATGCGCATGAAATAATAGGACTGTTACAAGCGGTATACTAAGTACAGTGTATTTGATATATCATATGCAAATTTTATACCAAATATCCTAAATGTCAATGCTGTCGCAAAAAAAATGATATGTATTTTTATATGTTTTATTTATTTGAATTTATGCAATGCAAAAAATCGATATTATGGTTAAACAAGAAGGTATCAAATATTATTTGTTATATTCATGCTTCAGGATATTATATGTAAACAAGATTGCTCAACATTTATTGCAAAAAAATTAAATTCGACTGAAAGTTTACGATATGTGCCTTGTTCAAATAATTTTATATCAACTAGAAGGAATTATTAAAAATCTTACAATTTTAAATATATGCATATCTTAATAGTTTAACGAGCGTTTAACGATCTTAATTTATTTGTATATCTTAATACTTTGCTATCTTTCGAGTAAATAATAGAATTTAATGATCCATTGTATTATAAATTAGTTGTTGTTCGTGGAGCGTTAATACCGATGCGTTAATAACCAAAGAGTATGCGATTCCAAAGCCGATGCAGATCCATGATTACCCTCGAAAGCGATACAATGTATAACAATTACGGGCTCAATTTTGATCTTTGCGGTTTAACACGATTAAAACAAAACGCAATTTCGCGTAAGTGCTAGAGGATTAAATAGAAATAATCGTCGAGTGACGTACGTTTTCAGCGTTGCTCGAAAAATGCAAATCGCGGGCGAGCGGTAACTCGGAAGTACGTAGTCCCGACAACAGAAAAAAAGGACCGATTGCTCGTGATAGACATGCGAAACTGTAAAAATTCTCTACGTGACGACGCTCGCGTGTAAACCTCAGTAACAATGCAAATTAATTCGTAGGTCAAGTTTTCCAGAGTATGAATTATCGTGTCGCGCTACTGCAAACTATAATTTAAAGCGGAACGCCTCTCGCTTTGTCGCCTCCATGCGCGTGACATCGTTATACTTCGCGCAAGAACAGTGGTAGGTGGAGACGATTTATTTTACTCGGGCAATAATTATAATTAAACGACGTCGACGAATAGCGCGGAAAAACACGGACTTGCCGTCGAGGTTTAATTGCGCGCGAGAAGTCGGCCTCTAATCTCGACATGATATTTAAATTATTATTTTAAGATGCACAGCCGTATGAAACATGTTAACTGTAATCCATCTGTTTGATAACGTCGTCATGAAAATGGATCTTGATAGATCACGCACATTTTTAATGCAGTTGTGAAAGAAGTAACGATTTATATGTATACATACATTTAGAAATTCTTAAAAAATATGTGGCATATGCATGCAAAAAGATAGAATTTCGTAAACATTTATAAACGTCATTTGAATAATTAATTCTGAGCGAGTTTTATTAAACGTACGTTTAATAAAACATGAAATTGCAGATTTCATTCGTAAAATAAAACGCGTCCTTATTTTAAATAAGCAGTGCTTTCTTTTCATCTACACTCTCTTATTCTAAAATACAACAAACTTATTCGAGATATTATTCTTTTTTGTGATTCATCTCGTGTCTCTCTGTGTTGCTTGAACATTTTTTATAATTCCAAATTATCGAGCGCTCGTTTGCGTTCAACAATGTCGTTTCGAAGAAGATCGTCATTCAAATGTTAATATTTCTGTAAAAGAACTTTTTTCTCATTTAAACATTTAGATTTATCTACCCTCAAGGATCGAGAAACCAGCAATCGTGCAAACGAGAGCAAACTTAATGGAAATGACTGGCGAGAAAAAGTACGAATTGACGTGCATTGCAAGCGTAGACGCGAAAGCTGTTGCAAGCGTAGATGAAAGCTGTTGTCATTATTATTATTTACACGAGTTCCGAGTGAGATCTTTTTGTGCCACATTTATTACAGAAAATTACGAGAGAATACGCGAATCAAATCATTACCATTTTCACTTTGTTTTACAAAACAGTTCGAAACAGCTGGTTTGTTTCACAAAGATATTTCTAGTTGTAGAAGCAAAATAATAAGAATAATAATATGAATTTTATTTCAGTTGATTAAAAGAAAATACATTAGACGTTATATATAAGTCTTATTGTTGACATTATTACATTATTAAACGTCATGCAAAATTTAATAAAATTTTTTTTTCTTACGAAGTACTAACATATTCATGCGGTAATTTTCCAACATTTCGTCAAATTGATTCGAAATAGTAGCTAAATTTCGCGAAGTTGGGGAGATGCCAAATGCCTCCTCTAAAGAGGAATAAAAAGAGGGTCGAGGAAATGAGAAAATCGTTCATAGAAATGGAATCCATAAAGGGGTTGCGTCTCGAGCTTCTGAACTGTCCGCAACAGGTACGCTATTGTGGCTATGGACAGACGCATTTCCCATTATCGTGACCGTCCCCTGTCCTTTCCAAACCCATTGTCTAGTTACCTACTCATGGTTTGCCACGTGTATGTAATTATGATTCATTTTTAGCAATAAACACCATCACCATTTCTTGACAAATATCCCAGTATTAAACTAAGCAGCAAAATATTCGTATTTAATTATGATCAAATTTTAATTTTATACGTGCATAAGGTAATTCGATGATAATACAATTTAGAATTAACATCGTTATCGCAAGCATAGAGCAACACGTGTAAATGAGCGGCATATAGTCTACAATTATGCACGTTACTCGTAATTAGACCACGCTTCTTGCAAGTTGTTGAGCACCAACGTGAATTTAATTAGCTTTGTCGTGTGTGTGTGTGTTTTCGAGCGTTCATTATATTCCTTTTCGTTTCGTAAACGATCGCGCGCATACTCGAGTTTGATAATATTTGTTTCGTGTAGTCGTGAAATAATGTTCAAACTTTAAAATGCATTTAAAACTTGTTTATTAAATTTAATTAGACTTGTCGATATTTAAACCTTATTCCAGATTCGGATAATATTTATAAATTCAGGAAATCACAGATTCAAGAATTCAAAAATTAAAATTAATTTAAAATACTTCCGCAGTTTCTAGCAAAGAAACAACGTGAGTAAAGTTTGTGCATCCATGAATTGATCATAACCGATCACAACAAATCACAACCGATCATTACTGACGGTTACTTGATAATTACTATGGCGTGCGAGCGAAACCTGCAACCGGATTACTCCTGGAGCTATCCTGACGCAAACGAGATTCTCCTTAACCAGTTCGTCAGAGCATTAACAGATAATCCCGAGCTGCGCTCGAGAACTCGATGATGTTGATCAATTAAATGGCACGACGTCGCATCTAAGTCGTATCTCGTTAAAGTCGCGTTTGTGCAAACGCAGATTTGCCCGTCGATCAATACGATAGTTCGGAATGACAACCGATTCGTCGGTAGGATTGATATTCGATGACTGCGGAATTTAAAATCCTGACTGACTCGACCGCGAGAGACATCGATGTTTTAACTCGATTAATCTCAAATACGTGACGTTTTTGATTCTTTGTCAACTGCGATGATTTCATTCGGTGGTACGTTCGTCGAATCGTTGATATTGTTTCTGCGAGTTCATTGTGGACTAGCACTAGTTTCTTCAAAATTCAAACAGCGTTTACTTAAACGCAAAATTAAATCATATTTACTATAATATAAAAGAAATATGAATACTACTATTATAAAATCTCTATATTACTATAACAAAAATGCAAATTTCAACAGATTTTTCATTTCTATAGTTTTTATGTTCGTTATCAGCATTGTGTCACTATCGTCAGAAAGTTACGCGGAAAGCTGCGTCTCTATTCGTAATCGTTGAAAATTATCGACAGCACTATACTGAATGTTCCCTTACAATTCGGGTATACGAAGGGGCGGCAGGATTACACGCGGCAGCAGCAGGATTAATTCGTACACATCAGAACGAAATTACGCGCGCGGCTAGCACGATAACACTTAATTAAGTGGTTCTCCTCGCGCGCGAGTTTCGGATTTCTCACGCTAATACACACGGGGACAATACCATTACCGGCAACGCGCAAGAATGGCACACGGCCGACCACGGAGGCTTAGGCGCGTAGAAAGCGAAGATGTTGGCCGCGCACGCAATATGCATAATACGAGAAACGGCGCGGCGTAGGGGCTCGTTCTATACAACGCTCGTGTGTTTGTCGGCCGTATATCAAACTATGCCTCCGACGTCTCAACCACCCTATTCTCGTGCCACCCTTTCATCCCACACTGTCATCGCATCCCCAGCTAAAATCCCTATACTACGCCCACGTCGTTTGGTGACACGACCTTGATAACTCTGCCGAAGATAAGTGTGGAGATCATCGAGGGGAAGAAGATATTTTCCCGCAATCGCTGAAATATGAAAAGAGCACGTCGAAAATTCAAATGTGGATTAGGCTGTTTATACATTGATTCTTTCCCTCGTTTCTGGCATATAAAAAATAAAAGTTTAAAGTAGCACTTGGAATAGATTTTAGTCACTTTCAATATAATATCTCTTTCGAGTCTATCGATAATAGACAATAAATACAAAATAGTTTTGAGAATCAGTTGAACCTTACAATGGACCATCTACCTACACCTAGATCTATATAATCTTGATCATATTTTTAAAAAATTTGTTGCATTAAACACGTCTTTCAAAATCACCTTAACATTAATTAATTAAACTATTCTTATAACAAAATTTCCTTCAAATTCTAAAATATTCATAATGGAAAAAGTAGTATATCATGTAAATAATATTTTCAAATTGGGCAGCAATATTTAATTATTTTTAATCTGTTAACGAAATAAAGATTTTTTCACACGTTCTAACTTCAGTTTACAAAATTCATAAGAAAACGGTCGTAAATAACGAATGCTGTAAACTCGCTTTACGATGTGGACGTGAGAAACAAGCGAAATGCTGTTGCAGACGACGGTAAAAGTGCGAAAAGTCAACTTGGCAATTTTTTATCATCGCCATACAGGGTGCGCCAAAATTGAGAATGTTATATGCTATTATTGGCTATAATCTCTCCGTTTTTATCGCCCTTCTCCCTGCCTATCCTCGTAGTTATGTAGCTTTTCCTTATTAAAATATCGATACAGGGTTATATTGCATTGTTTGCACAAATAACACGAAACTTTCAATTTGTTTTATATTTTCTCGGTATAAATGTGATCGATCCATCATTCGGCTGAGAACAGTTACGACTGCGCGATATTTTCTACAATTCCGCGACTACATTAATTTATGTCAATTCCAACAAACTCAATTTCCACCGGGAATGGAAAACTAACTCGCAGATCTACTCGAAATGAATTTCAAATTTATATTTATAGTATTTGTATGGATATTGCAATTAGAACTCAAATTATATTCCTTAGTCATATTTTGGTTTTTGGGATACCTGTTAATCTTTCTGCTTTCCTAAAAATTAGCGCTCTTTTCAAAAAAGATCAATATAGTCAATTTTTTAAGTATCTTGATGTTAAGCCGCAACAAATTGATAGATACATCTAAATCAGCATCACAAGATCAAATAAAAGTAAAACAAGATTTCGGCGTTCCTGCCCGTCTTCTTCCAAGTAATTTTCAAAGCTTTCGCGGACACGTCATCCAAGTTCTCATCCACTTAGAGTTCGTAGAATCTGCGATTGCCGGTAATAACGGGGTTGTCTGTCGAATCCGCGTGGTTAATCGTAGTGCGAGAGTTTATCCAGACGTTACGAAATCCTTAGAGCCGATAGCTCGAAATTGGCTTGGTCACGTCGGATCGTATTTCAGTTGAAGTACGTTTAATCGCTGACTTCAGCAAAACATGGCATTGAAATTCAGTCAGAAGTTCTGTCAGTATACAGGGTGTCGCATTTTAAAGGATACAGTGCTATATCTCGCGAACTGATGATTTTCACACATGTTTTTTCTGGTCCTGAGATTTTAAGATAATCTTTGTTTTTTTAAATGCAATCATATGATTTTTTAAATATAATATCATGCCTCTAGTTATTCTGCACATAAAAGTATTAAGGTAAAGTCGAGGGGTAAACCGCTGAGGGCATTGCGGTGTACAGATTTGGGGCATTAGTGGGCATTACTAGGGCACATTAGTGGGCATTACATAAAAAATTCACTAGTAATGCCCAAAAATTGTGTACTTTTAGTGTACTTTGTGTACTTAGTAATGCCCAATTTTGGGCATTACTAGGCATTGGTGTACACAATTTTGGTCAGCGGTTTACCCCTCGGGTAAAGTTATTAAAAAATCAATAATTTTCGAAATATTTTATATTTTATTTTGATATATTTTAACATAAAATAGATTTAGAAGAGGGAACATGCATCCGACGGTAAATAATGTAACTGTGAAGATTCTATACTTGCTTTGCTAAAATTTTTCTTACTCCTGAAAGATGATGTAAGAAAATAATTCATTCATCAGTGTAACACTTCGTACGCATGATATTTGAAATAGCCTCTATAATTGATATAAAAACGTCAAGAAGAATTTCTGAATCCGCCTACGTCTATGCGATGGTATTGTATAGATTAAGATAAAAAATCATCAACGATATTGAAGATTTTGTGGCTAGTAGACGTTCTATTTGACTATCCTAAAACTTATTTTTTCCTCAATTATTACTTCCTATTGTAAAAGTGAAAATGTCAACGATCGGATAACAATTCGCAAAGCTAAATTGCGACCACTCGCATGTGCATTAGATTCGCTAACAACGTGACATTGTTACCCCAACAATCGACGCAATTGCCGCTCACGTTTACAGCGAGCGTGGGCGTTAATTATTTTCCTAGACCCGACGTTATAGCCCCTCGGCCGCACTCGCGAATACGTATAAATTCTGCTGTGGGGGAAACATTGGGGGAAGCTGTGCGCGAGTTACGTCGCTACGAAACTGTGTTTCCGTTGGAAGCGGCGGCGCCAGCATCCGACACGTGTACGGCCCAGCGTGTTCTCGATGACGCAAATCCTACCCACGGAGACGAGATATCCGCGGAAATTGCGGCATTGTATTGCTGGTGCGCGTACTTCGTTCTTAGCCCACTTATCCCTTTGTTGCAGCGCGTGGATTTGGCATGAGGGTGGTGGGCGGAAAGACCGGGTCGGACGGGCGCACCTTCGCGTGCATCGTGTGGACCGTGCCGGGTGGCCCCGCCGAGAAAGCTGGGTTGCAACAAGGCGACAAGGTACGTAAATGTTTTATACATATCCAACGTACATTTTCTAGAGATTATAACAAGACCTTTCACATGTAAATTCTAAGAATAATCTTGAAAGTTGCCTATCTGAATCCTCAACTTTTTTCCATTCCATTGGAGAAGTTTTACAGAAATTGTTAATCATTTGTATCAGTTGTTTATTACCTCATTAATTTTTGTAGCGTTAAATATTTTGAAGTCATGCTTCCAATTTATTTCAAGTATCACTAACATATTTATAACAAGAACTTGACGCGTCACGTTGCTTTCATTTAATAAATATATCTAGCAAGTGATTTAGAATAATGTCTGTTAAATATTATATCTTAAATCAGATACTTACATAAGAGTTTACAATTATCTACTTTTATCATTTTTACAAAGAAAATTAAACTTTACTTTAAGTTGTTATTGATATTGTTATTTCGATCGATCGGATATCTGGCCGTAGTGGAGATATTACAGTATTAATTTTGCTGCTTTGTTCAGAATCATCACGATCCGTTTTTATATAAAATACAATAACTTTGTATGCATCGCCTCTAACTCTTCGAATGAATTTTATCAGCTCATACGAGGTAACGCTATTAAATGATGTAACATAACGTAAACGCCAGAGAAAATACTATGTGGAATATAGTACGGATATAGAGAGAGAAAATATTTTCCCACTAGATGTTTACGTTACCCGTCGGGTATTGTAAACGATAAATGCGTGTAAACATCAACATCCGCCGACGCATCAATTTTAATTAAATTTAAAGTTGAAGTACTGACAGTCAAGTGAAGAGTCGTTCTGCTCACTTTCGTATTCGTGTTAACATTCAAATTGATGAATTTTATTTAATAAACTGCACATTCCGGAAGAACCCGGATTATGCATATTAATTTGCAATCGGCTTTGTTATTATGTGAATTACGTTCTAATGCTTCGATTATTAACGCACTCATATCCATCGTTATGTTCAAGGGGAGACCGGAGGTTTGTATGGTCAACTTGAAAGGCTTGAAAGCAAAATCTACAAATTTATTTCAGGGAAAGAAATAAAAATAGATACAGTTCTCCATTTAGATGTTACTTACTACTATATTTAAGATGTAGAAAGTTAATTTGGTAATACGAAACTTCTGGTCTCCCCTTAAGCAATGTAAAATTCAAGGCGAAACGTGCGTTCTTGGACAATAAATGATTTAAATACCATAATACCTAAATGTCATTCAAACGTCAGGCCGCGCGAAAAGGCGAGAAGTGCTGTCTTTTTGGACCCTCTATCTGTCCCTCGAGTGTCATCGCATACAAAGGGTCGGCATAGATAGATAAGCGCGGTATAGTGATTGATCGATCGGAGCGGCGAAAAGACGCTCTCTCGTTCCTGTTTACCATCGTTACATTTTCATAAAGATTCCCCGGCGACGATCGCTTATCGCGTTGATAGGCTTCCCTTTTGCGTTCAGCAACAACATCTAATAAGGAACGTGCAGAGGTCGCATAATGATCCCGCATCCTCATTACTCATTATTCCCCGGAAAACGTAAGAAGACATCCTCATTTTTCTTTTTTTTTTATCGATGGTTGAACATCAAAAGTCGTACGATCCTGCCGCATCACGAAAACGAAAAATGTGAACATCCGTGACAAGCGTGATGTGCTTGTTACTCTAGTGGAACAAAAATCCGCGATACGGCGCCTTCGTGCGCCCCGCGAATCCAGTAATGCTTTGTTTAATCCGCTTACATCCCGTCGCTTGTAAAATCGGAACGGGCAAACTCTCTCGATGAAATCCATTCGAATAACGACCAATTCGCTACTGTCGAGCTCTGGAATAGACAGGCTAGAATCATACATAATTTCCACAATTACGCCCCGTCTATCTATTTCTACCGTTATGTCCCGACCACGTTATGATCAAGTTTCTTCATTTAAAACGACAATTGTCACGTGTCATGTTCAAAAGTGATTGTCAATATTCCGTTCTCTTAACCGAACATTTGGTTACTGCCGTTATTACTACGAATGCGATGTTACAGTCCGATATCAATTATTAATCTGAGTAACATCAAGGAAACAACTATGTCTACTATAATAAATAAATAATATAGTCCAAATTTTGTCTGTTTTTTCTTACATTGCCATTTAAAAAAAGGAAGTATTATTAAATAACGTGCTTAAACCGCTCTCGTCATTTCGCGTGTATATTAGATATATAATACACGGAATAAAGACGTGATTTATGAAAGCGATTTCCCGTCGTAATCGTCGAAAACAGAATTGCGATATGAAAAACTCGACCTTCTCTCGACGTACGATATAAGCTCAATCTAGATTAGTTTGCCCCCGAGTACCTATTTATCGTCACGCGTGCAAATCTATATTTAGCAGCACTTTTGCGACAACAGGTAAGTTACCGATTTGACGATAGAACAGAAATCGAGACAGAAATACTCAATTTACTAAAACGAAGAGAAAAAGCTCCAATACGAAAGCGGGAAATCTTTTTTATTCACCTGACAAGAGCTTTATCGAACGGTCCCGGTTCCTAGGGAATAGAATTTCGTGGAATTTAAGAAGCACGAATATCCGTCGCAGACACACATGTATTTATATACCTATAGAGCGTCATGGTTTAAAGTTATCTTTTCCCCTCGATCTTTTCCCCACGATCTCGTTAAATCCCAAGGATAATTAAACTTCTTCCTGCCAGGCGAGACCTCTCCAAGATCAATCGCCGAGATCACGTTTCGATACGACCAAATACCAGGCAAGTTTATCGCCAGCAAGAGTATACTTCGACTCTCTAAATTTCTTCAAGAGTCTCAACAATATTTGCGACAAGTGTTCCGATTTCGTAGGCAAGAAGATGCTAAGAAAACCGTACGAACAAGTTTTGCAATTTACGTATATAACGTTTTTCATCAAATCCTGATTCAATAAAATAAGTTTATAAAATGTAATATCTTGAAATTTTCAAGTACTATTTTTATTACTTTTACGATGATTTATCTTTATAATTTTTAAATTTCTCTTTAAGAAATTTTAGAACGTATTTTATAGTGTCTTCAATTTTTTAAACATTTATTGTATTATAGATAAGCTTCAAACATATTACACAATATAAACCAATACGAGCTGTTTAAAATCTTATTAAGTAATTTATTGCTAAAATAATTGATTTTATCTTTACAATGCACAGATTCATTCATCTTATACATGTTTCGAATAAAAGAAAATATTTTATGCTGTCTTTAGTATTATTCTAGTTAGACACATTAAATAATGGCTAAAAAAGAGAAGTAAAATAAAGAGAAATGGAGGTAAAAAAACGTTTTTCTCGCCGGAGATGCGAAGTAATTAGAAGCCCCGTGAGAGCAAAGTTCCTACTAAATCGGACCAGAAAACGGGAACGAGAACGTAATTAAATATTGATCTTTCATTTTGTATCGCGACGAACAAAAAAATCGTTAACGGTTTTACATTTCACACGTTTTGAATTTAAAACGAATGTTGATCTTTCATCAATTGTTTGCAATAAAAGGATCAAGTCGAAGTTAAAGAATCCGTCATAAAGTTTGATGGAATGAAAATAGAACCCAGATTAAGGTATTATCGACGAATTGAGATTCTCATACTGGATTAAACATTTGTGTATTATTTTCTAGGACAGAAAGTAACGTCGTCAAAATCGAGATTTGAGAAGTTTTTCTTCTCGCAATCCATATCTCGTATCTTGCATTATATAGACAAAGATTTACATACGTAATCTTTACTGCTCTTAGCTTGCGCCATATTGCCGGCGTGGCGCATGATATATCTATTGATGCGACGAATTACGACGGCACATCGCGTACATATATAGACTCGCAGTTAATGGATGATCGCCCACAAACTAATTAATAACAATAAAGTTTGACGACAAGTCGATCGAACAACAAATCCAACCACCAGCATCTCGTGTTCTGACAATGTTTACCCCTGACGTCACATGAACGTCGTAGTCGCGCGGCTTACGTCGGAAATGAAATTTAACGTCAACGAGAACATAGTACGCGGTTAACCAGCGACATGATTCGATAAATCGTATAAGGAACTTTTAGTGTCGGCCAATACTTTTAAATTGCGTGGCACACGCGTGTTTCACTTCTAGATTACTCTTCGGATACCAAATAACGCGAAGATATGAGTAAAAAAATATAAAAATGCAATTTCTTTTAATTGAGTAGATCGTTTTGTCAAACTTTGTTTTAACAAATGAAATCTTTTTGAAACACGCCACCATATGTCAATAAAGAAATAAAATTTTATATAGTCGCACATATAAAGTACATTGTATTTAAAATAAAATAAAAGAAATTTCATATTTAACTCTACAAACCGAATACTGCAAGCTGTACAAAAACATAAACCGAGAAATTAAATTTAGCTTGAATGAAATTGGAAACGTCAAATACAAATTAAACGTTTATCTTGGAAGATTGAGATTGGGAAAGAGATTTCAATGTCAATAGGATTAAAATAACTTACAGCGATATGAAATAGAATAACGCAACATGATTTTCACATCGTGCGCTATCTTGATTTAATATTTCATTAATCACAACTTGGTTACGAATCGAATAAACACTGTTAATTTTGTGTGTGTGAAAAAATATATCCTTTTTATTTTAATTAGATTTTAATTTGATGACGATAAAAAGTAAGCCCAAAAAATAAATTTTATCGTATTAGATGAGACGGATTTCAACATAAGATAAAATTGCCATTTGCCGATATACCAAAAGTGCTTTTATCATCAAATATTCACATATTTTGTAATAAAAATTTGAAGATTCTGTGGCCAGAAACTAAATGAATTTTACAATAAATTTGATTTACAATAAATAAAATCTAGCGAGATAAATAAAGCATCATCTCCACTCTTTTTGTTTCTCAGTTATTCTAAATGAATATATATATTACGATATATTTACGATAACATCTACGCGGTGCCAATGCATTAATAATTATGCATAAACATGAATGAAAATATAAAGTAATTTAACAATGGGTAATGTAAAGAAACGCGGTCGACCCACCGCAAAGATAAAATACGGAAATTAAAAATTGTTTACAGCGCGTGCAATGCCTCTACTGCAAGTTGATATAATGAATGAATAAAATAAAATATTGTAAATAAATATATTCTGCTGCACGTGTTTTACAAATGCATGCTTTCAAAAAATTTTCATGTTATTTCAATAGAGACATCTCCTACTTTAATTCGCTAGTCATAAATAAATATTCTGCTAACTTTTCATTCCATTAAAAAACAATCAAAAAGTTACAATCCTCAAATAAATTACAAAATTTCAGAATCAAGAACATTTTGTTTTATCTGACGTATTCCTCTGCAAAATATCCCTCTGCAAAATAACCCCGTTGAATTGTGCTGAATAGCGTTTGCAGCGTATATATATTGCGGCTCATTAATTGTAGTGTTTCTCCGCGAAAATGTTGGCACCGTAATTTCCGAAATTTTATTTTTCGCCAACCCGTTGAAAAAATTTTCATATCCCGCATTTATCTGTCGCATCGCGATATTTTCTTCTCACCACGCGAATGTTCTATACGGACGGATCCACATTAATCTCACGTTTCACGCTTTATCTCCGCGTCGCTCAAACACGGCTTTCTCGCGTCATTATATCGCGAAAAATGCGTGACGAAACATGACGCTCTTCCCTCTTTGTCGCAAACGTCGCGAGGCAGATTTGCTATTGCTCGAGCACGGCATTTCCACTCTTGCGAACGAATGGCATGCTGTAAATTTTCGGGACGACGCGAAACTAAGGAGAGGCCTTTTTCGAGGACTGAACACGGTCGCACGCGAGTCACTTATTTTAAATAATGCTTTCAAATGGGGCGAGATACGGAACGCTTGTGCATCGTAAATAAACAGGCAAAGTAACGTGATAAGACTGATTTAAAAAGAAGGAAAGAGGAATTTTAACGCAGAAGTATCTTCCGCTTATCACAGCTACTTATACATATTTATATTTTGAAAAGATATTAAAAATAATGCTAGTAACCATTAGCAAAGATCATGCTAACCTTGATTTGATTTATCCTAGCAATCATATTTTATTATGTTATAAAACTGTATATATCTGCGTAAAAACAGAAAGAGAGAAAGAGAGAGAGAGACAGAAAGAGAGAATGAAAGATAATAATATCTTGTGATATAATAATCTTAATAATAATATAATATATAATAATAATATATTTTAGTGAAGAACAAATTAATATTTGCAGACGAGGTAAGAAAATATTATAGAAAATTCATATAACTTTACTATTATATCACTATCACAACTACAAAAAAAATTAACCCATATCGAGGTGATTTTGCAATACAGAAGCACAAAACAGATTCGAAATAGATTGTTTTATAATTCCTGTAATAAACGTCGTCGTTCCCGCATCCCCGATACCGCAATTCGGCAACCCGCATCTCACATCCCGCATACCGCATCGAATTGTAGTGATTTTAATTCTGATAGTTTTCGATTGCACCGATAGACCGGCATTTAAATCACGCGGCGTTTTTTTAGTTAACTTCGCGGCATTGTGTCACCGCCGATGTTCTATGAATATTCCTCAGCGTGTCTCCCGCTTACGAACGCATATTGGATTTTTTTTTCTTGCTGATCGATGCATTATATCATACAATGAACGAGGATCACGGAAATGGCAAACCGGCGGCTGATCGCTTTCATACGCGTCATTTCCTGTACCCAGTTACCGCATCCACAATCTTCCCTTTATAAGAGTTCAAGGCAGTAAGGGAAAAAAGTCCACGTGGATACACAATGTGACGTGAACGCTGAAAAGCTGTCTGAGGCACCGAGACAGAAAATTGTGCGCGTGTGTAATAATGCGCAATACACGTGTGCGTGAGGCAGCATGATTGCGAATTGAAGCGAGTCTGATTATCAAAACGTGGGGAATGAGTCTAAAAAAGGGGAAGTAATTTAGCCGAGGAGATAGAAAATTCGGAAAGATTTTAGCTTACTTAAGGAAATTGTGTAACTGAAATTATGTATATGTACATAAAATGTGGAATAGTATCAATCATCACAGCCATAAAATTCGAAGGTATTTTAAGAATACTAGAAATGTGTGGTAAGTACACGAGAAGAAACTGTAGAGTCCAATAAATGAAAAATACGTTAAAGAGATAAAAGAATTCTCTGTTGAAATGGAAACAAAGTATATATATATGGATAGAAAAGTGCTTTGAGATCTTCTCGAAATAAGGAGCAAAAAAGCCCACTTTTATAAAACATAAAAAAATTGATCAAATGAAAAATTCTGTGTTGGTATACCACCTGCGTGGAATTGTTTCTCTCTCTCTCTCTCTCTTTCTCTCTCGCGCGCGTGCGCGCGAAATCTCTTTATCGCATCCGGAAATATGCAAAGGCTGAAAGATTTGCACACAAAAGCTATTCGACAATATTTGGAAAGTTGGAAACGTACCTTTTCGCCTGCTCAGATAAATATTTCCATTTCGATGCAAAGTTTCTCATCGCAGGCATTTCTTGATCCGAAAAGGAAAACTTTACACTCAAGCACGCACATATACAGATCCGAGTATCGTATAATTATTATATCATCGTTGCGTTTGCGTTTCATCAAATATCGTAGAGTTCAAAATTACACATTTCTTCTCCCGAATTTCTTGCATTCTAACTTCTCTTGTAAATTCTTTTCCTTAGGACTGCAGATCTTTCGCGAGAATCTGCTAGTAAATGAATGCAGATTCTCGGAAAATTCATTTCCCAGCTATGACTTTTCGAATATGAGTCGTCTATATCGCAACGACAATAAATGCTCCGTCCGTGAAGGAAAATTGTGCACCAGCTTGTTGTACCGAGGCGAACTTGTCATGAGAATGCATAGGGATGCATGTCGCGACATGCGCATGCATAGAATTGTACATGGGCCAGCTCGTATTCGAGATACATATTTCTATGTGCTATGGAAAAAGGATGTGAGCAATCGACTATTTCGTCGTGCGATATACGTTTGATATCTTTCGGCATAATAAGAGCGTAAATGAAACAATTATTTGAGACATTATAATTCACTTATAAAACAGCAGATATTCAAAATATAACATTGCCCAGTTTTGGTCCATTTTAATGCGATAAATCCATTTCCAAAGACTGTTCGCAGTTCCATTTTGCTTTTACGCTTTCCCACTCGAACGGGAGAAAAATAGCCGCGGTGTATCGATCGCGCGTACTTCCTTCTTCCCCGACATACAGTGATTTGCATTCGATTCCACTCGCGGTTTAATTGAAAGCCGTCAGGTGCAGTAATTAACGCGCGTGGTATAACGTTTCTCAAAGGATCGTGTCTAGGCATTATTATACGGCAGAAGATGGCGATGAATATATTTTCGAATTTCACGTACAATATGCAGTAATTGAAAGCGAGCGACAAGCGATTCATAAACTTCGCAATTTGATATTTGAATAACTGCCACTTGTATCCGTGATACTTGCAAGTGCTTTTAACGTTTCATTGCGAAAAAACGCGGAAGAACATGAATTTCACTCTTCTCCCGCCGTGAGTTTTTCATATTGTATCGAAATAATTACGGTATCCTCGGTAGTCAAATGTTTAATTCGGTTCTCGTTAATTAACGTGTGACATGACCTTATCGAGTATAAAATAAATTAAAACGTAATTACCCTTTATCGCGAAACGAGAAGTACGACATGTGAGAACGGGAAGGGTACATTCACCGAAAAAACGATAAGGTTGCCACAACCACAATAATAGTAATATTTGGTACAGCCACGTCCTATGGTTGTCACATTCACATTGTTTTGTGTAGTGCATCTATATATGTTTGTCTCAACATTTACTATGTTTGCTGTACCAAATGCATATAGTTGCCTTCACATCAATGTGGTTGTCACAACCACAGGACGTGGCTGTACCAAATATTACTATTATTGTGGTTGTGGCAACCTTATCGTTTTTTCGGTGTGTGTTTCAATTTTCACGGTTCTCCACCTTATGCGATGACAAATGGCATCCAACGGGTTAAGACAGGCCCTTAATTTTAATGTCTTCTCGGCCAAGTGGCCTTAAGGATTAACACGGTGATTTCCCCCCAAAAGTTTGTGCAGCTTACCGTCACCTCTGGCGGCGATTTCGTTATCCTTACGGCAATCCGCTCAAGTAATGAAAGTAATTAAAGTACTTAACGAGCAAGGGGAACCGGGCGCTTTACGACCGATTGCAATTCGGTCCCGTTGCCTCGTCGAGACGCGTCTCAACATTAATTTTACGACCAAAGCCAACGGTCTCGAACCGCCAGGAATTTCTGAGCTATGCTGCTCTCCTCTTTCATGTCCGAGATGAGACATTCTGTTCCGCAGCGAATTTTCGTCCAAAAATTATGGTTTTGAGATATTTCGCGTTTTTTAATGTAGCTTGTTTCGCAAGCAAACGATTTCGTTAAGAATGATCATCACACACAATTGACAAAAAAAAATATTATAAATATATATTATAATTGTAAAATAACATCAGAAATTAATATATGATTTTTCAAATCTTTAGCTTATTTTTCAAAATATATAATAAGGAATATCCATGGTAAATATTCATACAATCAAAATTTCAATCTATTAATTATTCGTAAATAAAAGAAATTATATTTCGATTACAAGACATTCTTTTTTAAACTATAAGAGATATTTTCAAAATAATGACATAATAAATATATGTGATGATCAATCTCTATTAATTTATATGTATAAAATAAAAATAATCATTTATTATAGATTCAATTATAATTAATTTTAGGAGTAAATGTTAACGTTAAAAACGGTAACGTTAAAAGCAATAAACATTTTTGTCGTATTTTTGCATCGATATTTTACACCATCAAATAATATACATTGTACGAAATGGCTATTTGTAGGTGCTAGAATGGTCCGGCGTGTCTCTGATCGATCGGAGCTTCGAGGAGGTGCAGCAGATAATCGAACGGACCGACGACGTGGCGGAATTGGTGGTGGAGCATACGACCGATATGTAAGTCAATGCACACAGTAATATAATCGTGAGACAATTGTGAATAGACCTAACCGTAAATCGATTCTCTGTATTCGCTTCGTGTTTCTCGACGACCGATTTCTATGGCATCCTCGTAAAACAGCACCGGAGATTTGTTGGACGATCCGCAATCCGGAAAAACACCTACAAATTTGGGCTTGCTGATGGGTGAGTACTAGCAGACATAATTTGCCAAAACGCGAATGGTTGAATAATATTACTGTATTCAAATATCTAAAGTTTCCCCTATCTGAAACTTTAGAAACAACCTTCGATTACACATTATTAATATTAAACCATCAATTTTATACAAACTCGCAAATAATTTTCAATATACAAGAAACCACATTTCATTGAAGATCGATATAAAAGTTAACGTGTATAAAATTTCATTGCATAGTTTCCGTAAAATCGGCTATTGCTTATCGATTTTTCATGCCCCAAATACGAGTTCTATGAAAAGAATTTTACATCCAAGACCAATACCAATACTCAACAAAGTATTGCATACCTTCTAGCGATTTGTAATACGATATGAACGGTCGTTGTAATAAAATATAAAATTGGCTGTATTTAACTAATCCGAGGTCGGTGGTGAAGATTGGTTACCTCGAAAGCGGGTCGTCATAGATAAAAGAAAATACCTAAAGAAGTAGCAGTCGCGTGTAGGCTTGCCTGTATACATCGTTCTAGAAATAAATGTCTCCAAAGTAATACGAGTAGTGTCTTTTTATACAACAGATAAAAAAGTTCCGTGGTATTCTAGGACGAGAATGGCCTTTGACCGCTGACATGGTTTCGTTCTGACCTCGAAAATATCCGCAAGACGAACAAGTATTTTTGTATTCCTGAATATTTGCTGAACCATTTGTTCGCTACATTCGTACGCGGTCGCGTTAGATTTCCGGGTGTGAATTCAAAAAGTGCCATTTTTTAGAAACAATGCTGCATCAAAAAAATAAAATGATGCATCTTATACGAAACGAGGAAACAATTCTCAATTATCATCATAATTTATTAATATCATTATAACCCCTGTACAATTGGCCTTTTTACTACACGAGAATAAAAAATATGACTTAGAATTATAAGCTATTTAAGCGAGTTAAAAATTTTTTAACTCGTCACCGCGGGTAGGAATTTAATTGTCACTCAGCTCCCACAGAAAATATTAAATTTTTGCCCACGATGATGAGCTTTTAAATTTTTAACTTGCTGGAATTCGAAAGCTCGCAAATAATTGATAATTTTAAGCCGTTCGTTTTTTATTTTCGCGTAGCGAGAGAAACCGGCTAGTCAGGGATGTCATCGTTATGGAAAAACAATTACGGAAGTAATATGCGTCATTGATATGCATCTTGATATATTTTTACAGAAACCGACACGGACAAAGCGCCCTCGTCGCCGACGCGCAGGAAACTGCCAAAGACGCCGGTATAACGAGTTAATAAATTGACACCTACACACATTGACCGTTTCTCTCTTTCTCTCTTTCTCTCATTATCCTACACGATGTACACGATGCATACGCAGACTCGGGGATAAGCACGCTTAGAAGCCGAGAATAAGAGCGTAAGGAAAAAGAAAGAGAAAAGCGCAGAGGAGCAGCTGAACAAAAAAATGCGTCCTCTCGCACAGTCTCTTTGCTTTTGTATATAATATAAGTATAATTCATTAGTCGTACACGAACACGAACTGATTGTGCACACTTGTAAACGAGAGATGTGCACAGGCAGACGTGAAAGAGTGCGCGAGACCGCGGCTTTCAGCGTCAAAATCAGTTAAAGTGAGCGAACTACGTTTATGTGCTGAAATGTGTCGTAAGCGTTACGGACACCGTTTATAAAAAAACCTCCTGTAATTATAATCGATTTTAATGTCTAAATCGATTTTGGCGACCAAAGGGCGTTCTGCAACAAGACTGATTTATCGTCTTTGATCTTTTCTCCGATCACTCATTTGCATGAATATAAATTTACCGCAGCTTTCTTTCGACATTTTATAGGAAGAATTATCTATCTCTAATTTTCGTATCTAACCTTCGTTTATAAGGTTAAAATTGATGCCAATTTACAGTCGCAAATTGAGATTTTAATTATCCACGCATATCTCTGTTAACACAATTTAATGCTGGCATTAATATAAACGACTGCGTTATAAGCTTTTGTGACAGATACCAGACAAATTTCATATAATTTTATTTCCACTGGGTTTCACTAATCGTTTCGTTTATCCCCCCCGGACTATTCTGGTCTTCAACTCGTCGATAATAGCTAAGGTGCTTTCTAAATTTTATCTTTCTATAGGAGTCTCACGGAGACCGGCAATCTTATCCGAACGCTTAGTCGGCGGTCCTTAAGAAAAGCTGACAAAAGTCGAGTACTCTGACCGAGCATTATTCGCGAAAAGTAAGACCACTTGAGCCACGCAGCTCAGCCATTTTATCCCGGTAAAACACAATGCGGCACAATTCTACTGCGCATTTTCACTGATCGTGCGCGAAAACTGCTACGTGTAAATATTGTACGTACGTCGATGTAACGAGCTATAACGATGTCCCCTTTTTTCGTGCGAAACAAAGCACGTCGTTCGCGTTGTGGTCGCTTCAGATAAGTTACGAGGATCGCATCGATGACGAAGGAAAAGTCTGTCCGATAAAACAGAAATAATCAAGAATTGCGTAGGAACTTACTTTCAAGCGTGTTTCTGGAGAATTAGGTAATTTCAGAAGAAAGAACTGCGAGATAAAAATCCAACTCCGATTGATCCGTAATATATAGCGAGATAGTAGCAAGATAAAGTTCTTGATCTGTAGCAAAAACTTACTTCGAGTTTGCGTGATTTTAGAACTCCAGGCACAAGAGTGTAATAGAAGTTATCGTAGCTTTCTAAACTTTAGAAGAAACGGAGATACGGGATTATCAATCGCGTTTTGTACGATATTAGTCGGAGGAAGCTAATAGCAAAAAATTATCGGAGCGTTAAGAAGCTATTAAAACATTTCCCAACTCGTAAAATATATAACAGCCTCTTCCTTACGATTTCACGTTTATTGTGTTACATTAATTGTTCGTTTTCGGTTTACTCGGAATTATTTCTCAGCGAACTGTCGAGACAATATCAAAATATTTTAGTAGCAAGCAACATACCATCCGAAGGATATTCCACTCCTGTCATCGCGAATTTTCGCAATTTTGAGATTTTAAATCAGTGTACTTTCTCTCTTTTTCTTACAAAAATTGTATGAAAGGATAGTTTCGCGAGAATTCGATGATCATCATACATTGCCGCCCGCATCGGGAATTTATTGCTAATTACTTTTATATTAAGCCTTACTCCGCCTTTTTATCGGTTTTTACTCGTTATCATCACGTGATTTAAAGCTCGCGAATCCTCCGATGGGTATCTTACCAGACGTGAGAGTTTTAGCAAGAATGAACGAAATTCTTATCGCTCGCCTGGCAGCCGTAAAATTTCCTCGAATTACCTATAAAGTTTAAGGACAAGACTGTGTTGTAGATCGTAAAAAAGCAACGCTCGCGATTTATAGGTTCAACCAGTGCCGTGAATATCCGATAACACGTTGTCCGAACGTTCCGATGCCGCGATACGTATGACGCTGTTGGTATGCACGCTGTTTTCCGATCGATAGTGGTGGTCCTAGCCGCCAGTTCGAATACTCGAACAGCATGCAGGAGAGAATCTCGAAAAATATGCTACACGAATGTCGCAATTATTCCATCGAATCGCATTCGTGCGTTGAATGTTACGCATCGCACGGTTCGCGTTTAAAGCTACTCAATATTCGGACAGTAACTTGCGAGATGTTTGCATGGATCCGCAGTTAACGAACGTATCGATGAAAGCAAACGTTCGCGTTATGTGATTGCCTGACATTTGTACAAAATTTAAAAGGACGCATTTTTATAAAGACGCGAATCTTGAGCAGACATACAGATATAATACGTAACTATTAACGTTTTTTGTAGAAAAAAATATAAAAACTTAAAAAAAGAGTATACGATAATGCTGATTTATATTCGTTTGCATATTCGTTTATGTGTAATTTTACGTAAGGTTGTAATATCTAATCGTTGAAGTATATAAGAATTCCGAATATCATTGACGGCACTGGTTTCCACCGGCTGGTATCGATCGTAGGACTTGTCGTCGACGCGACTCGAAAGCAACTTAAATTTATTAGTACGTTGTATATGATCCCCTTAGGCCATACAGCAGCACTCGTACAATCACTAACAGAAATGCGCGTTACGGTGTACGCCGCTTCGTTTTCTTCGACGCAATCGCGGGGGTGTTCTTTCAAGTACAGTCAGAATTTCACGAAACACTTGGGAAAACGTGAAAATTGAGAAAAGACCACTTTCATTCGATTACCGAATGAAAAGTCGCACACTTACGAAAATAAATGTAACGGATACCGAAGAAATTACAAAAAATTGTAACGAAATTGCAAATTTTATTGCCGAAAAGAGATACTATTCGTTTGTTGTTCATGCCGTTATTGACAATTAGCGTCACTGTAAATATTAATAAATGGCATCGACTTTACTATCTGTAGAGAAACCTATATAATTGTAAAATTACAGAAGATTAAAATTTCACGTCGAAATGCTATAGCCAATTGAGGAAATCCATATTTCATGTATCGTTGGCGATCAAATTCGCCGTCCTGGAATATTCGACGCTGCGAGTTTTAATTTAGTTCTTTTTTTCTCCCTGGAGCGTCATTAATACGCAGAATTTCGAATGCTACCGAGACCTGTCGCATGTTAAAATAATTTAATCTGTTAGCGCTAGAATCCCGGCACGCCCGGCCATCGCATTACGCGCGATCGTTAATTCGATCGTTTACCGATGTGTCGCCGATTCATTCCGGCGCGGCGTGTTATCCTATCGGTCCTCCCAATTAATTATTGCAATCGGACACGACAGACGAATTCAACCGGGCGTTTAATTACATCGATCAATCGCGAGCTTACGAACACCTCCGTCCGTCGGTTTCGCACGTATGGGGAAAAGGCAAATGTCTACGCGACACCGCAACCGATTTCTGTCTGAAGAGAAAAGCTTTCGTACAATCAATCGTAGAGAATCGCCGTGTGAGCAACCCGTATGCTCATATCGCCTCCGAGGATTTTTACGAAAGTCATCCGTTTTCGCGAAGAGTCAGCGTCGGTCGCGAGATTAGGCGTCTGGGACCACGAGTGATCGAAATTTTAATGTGTAAAGAAAATTCATCATTAGATTCTCACTCTAATGCTATAGGACAAATGTTTGATATGTCCTACATGTATACGTAAATAAAAAAATAAATTTGTAATACGACACAGTTGCTGGATTTTATAAAAAATTTAATTTTTAGGATATTTATAGCGTATGGGATTGTTCACTATGAATTGTTAATATGTGTGCATTTAATTGAATAGATGTGTTGCGTTGATAAAATATATATATCGATTCAGGAAACGTGCGGGATCTTTTGCATATGAAATAGCTTTACTAATTGGAGAATTACAATTCTAATAAACAAGACTGTTAATAATAGAAACAACAATAATTACGGTAACAATATAACACTGATTGCTATAAACCAACAGATGTTTGATATAAAAATGGACATAATTATACGGACGTTGCTAAAAGGTAAATGTATTAAGCAATACTGCAGCAATCAAGAATGCAGTGAAATAAAAAAGGAATCCCGCAGATTCTTGCAAAAAACATATATTAATTTTTCTAACATTTCTCTCTATAGGTATAAGCACGTTTTATATATAGTAATAGTTTCCTATTTTTAACTATTCTGGTGCTATCGTATTGATATAATCTCATTAAAGAGCCAATAACAGTTGCTCCAGTGTGATACGTCGAAGATTAATGACCGACAAATCTCTCTTTCTTTATCGTAATCGTGCATACGTATTGTAAGCCTTTAGGATCACTCGTGTTTCCAGAATAATTCCTCGTTTTTTCTCGAGACAGCGAACGGGCGGAAGCGGAAACTCGCACGGCTCCTAGATATTAACGCGAGCTTCGAGACGTAGAAGCGATTGTAAAGCGCGGATCAACACAGGATGAATACTGAATCTAGTGTTTTAGCGCAGTTTTAGGTATATTGGGTGTTTTGATAAAGTACTTATCGAATTAAGAATTCTTCCTCAAATCGGCGTAAATCCGCGATGTGAGTGGAAGCTGTTAAGTTGAAACCTGGTCCGAACAACTTTACTGTCGCTAAAAATGACAGTATATGTGCATTTATTTTCAATCTCGTATTTATCGCGTAAATGTGGACGGTTGAGAATATTGTAGCTTCCGATTTTTTCCTTTCCGAGTTTTGGAAAGACTTTGGTTAAAAGTAAAAAAAAGTTAACCTTTGAAAACTTGCCCAGGTTTCGATTTCGTCGCGTCACTTGCGATAAAAGACGCGGATCCGCCTGGATATATCACACGACGCATCAAGCCAATCGTCTTCGATCGGCCGTGTAAATATTACTTGATCTACAGGCTAGAACTTTGTTATGGACCACTGTATCTCTCGCGAGGGATTTTTGCAGTTGGACCAATAAAAATACATATAGAATATAAAGCTTGTTCAAGCGCGATTCGCACATGTCTGACACGAAATTTAACGTCATTTTAATGCTAACGGCGTGACAAATCGACTCCACGATCCTCCGTGTCACTTTTACGAACACGAAGTACTCGATTCACGCAGTAAATTAAAAAAACCGCAAATTTTGAATCTACTCTTTATATACTCGTGCGTGCAACACGAATATATGTATAAATGCACGCACCAATTTTTTTTTTTAAATTATACACATCAAATATTTCTAAAATATATAATTTTCAAAAATCACTCTCTTTGATCTTATAAGTTTTTAAAGTATGTTAAATATATAAAAATGATAAAAGATGATTTGCGTTAGGCAAAATCCAATAAAGGCATTATATCTCAATATGACGTGCCATTGCAATTATGTAATATACAGAATTTTCTAAATTAGCGCTTTCTGTCAGGCGTACTCGTTCTTCGCTCGAACAAGCCGTATATTACCTACAGATTTCTACCTTTATGAATGTTAAAGGATCAGATGGTATTCACGCAGATTTACCGAGTTTAGACGAAAATTATGTGTTTTAAATACGATTATCGAGAATAAGACTAAGATTGCTACAGTGCTTAGATTTAGACGCTTCCGACAGTTTAGGGCGCAGGCTTTCCGAATCTCTCGAAACGCACCCTTTCTTTTCAGCCCGATCTTGTAGAAAGAAAAAGCAGACATTGTGCTACGCGTGCGTTCTGTCGTCAGTGCATTTGACGAAACAGCCAAGAATATCTGCGGGAGCGTGCGTACAACGCCGAGATCGATGAACTTTGTTGATTGCGGTATTCAGAGAATACCATAAGAGATTTTTAACTGTGCGTTTGGAAAACGATCGCAAAAATTGCCCGTCATGTTTCAACCTTTCGGTTTCTCACATTTTCAATTTCTCACATTTTAGGGACATTTTCTTTGCGATCAGACACGAAACCAATGGAAACAGATACGAAACCAATGGAAATATTTTACTCCGTTATGTCGCGGGGCGAAACTCGCATAGACGTAATCCGACAACAAATTGCACGCGAACACCCTGTGTTACCTTTTCGATGTTTTTTTTTGTAACGAGGGGGAAATGCGTTACGCATCCCCTTGCCCCGGTGAAGGGGCAGGGGGTATATGGGACTCCCCGGCCTTATGAGCCGGTATACCCACTAAAATTAGAGTCCTAGATAATAGAGAAGCGACATTGAAGGAAATGGTCTGATTGGCTAACTAAAACACGTGATTCAGCGCCAATCATACTTATTTAATCACAATAAGAAAAAAAATGGCGCTGAATCACGTGATTTACTTTAGCCAATCAGACCATTTCCTTCAATGTTTTTCTACTATCCATACAGAGAAAAAAAATGGCAGCTTTTCGATATATCGCACCTATCGATTACCAATGTCGCTTCTCTATTATCTAGGACTCTAACTAAAACCCCCGCGGGTGGCCTTGCAATATTGTCGAGATGGGGCGCACCGTGTACTAACTATTAACTTCGTATTACTTACGGTGCACCTTTTCGATGCTCCTCGATATTCTTCGGTGCTCCTCGATGCTCATCAACGTTCCCCGATGTTCCTTAATGTTCATCGGTGCTCTTCAACGTTGCTCAGTGCTCCTCGATGTTCCAAATGTTCCTCGATGCACTCAATAACGAGACACACGCACGTGTGTGAAGTTAGCCCCGCACTTTTCGAATTCTATATTTTTATAAATTGTGCTGAATTGTGCTACGTATTGTGCCGCAAATCACAACTCTGTAACTCAAAGTGTACTCAAGAAAATAAAAAAAAATTTTTTTTGACAGCCCCGCACTTTTCGAATTTTGAGTTTTTCTTTATTGTGCCGTATTGTGCTGACTTGTGCCGCAAACGCGAGATCGATAACTTCAATAACAATTAAGAAAAAAAAGAATTATACACTAGCCCCGCACTTTTGTCGAATCGAACCCAATATTTTTCGGTAGATAGATGATAATTTGTGCCACATTGTGCTGTTGGAAAAAACTCTATATCTCCTTTCATTTAATAAATAAAAAATGTTGAACCTCAAATACAAAATAACAAAAAACTATTTTTACAACGCATTTATCGAAGTTCTGCAAGCATGGCGTAGTTGTGTTAAACAAGTACAAGGATGAGAAAAACGGTCGGAAATGTATCGAAAAATGCAGGGGTTGAAAAAAAATTGGCCCGAGGGGGTGGGGTTGAGAAAAAACTTCACATTTTTGAATTTTCCAAAGTAGTGCTAGAACAATACGGCACAATAAAGAAAAATTCAAAAATCGAAAAGTGCGGGGCTGTAAAAAATTTTGTTTTTTTTTATTTTCTTGAGTGACGCACGCTTTGAGTTACAGAGTTGTGATTTGTGGCACAATACGGCACAAACGTAGCACAATTCATAAAAATATAAAATTCGAAAAGTGCGGTGCTAACTTTACACACGTGACACACGCGGGTTTGCGAAAAGGAAGTCTTCGAAAGGACGGCGATTTTATAGAATCGACAGAATCAATTACGGATACATAAAGACACTCGCGATCGCGTTCAGGTTCAGATTACCATTAAACTATTGTCCGTCGATTTACTCGGCACTCCCGACTCTCAATAGTACAATGCGAAGTTTGCATCGAGTACTGCGGAATAATACGATACTCTTTGATACTCGATAGACCGAGTGGAAAAATTGCTACATTCCCATAGATCCCGTCTCTCGATTAATTTCTGGATCGTCTCTCAATGCTCCTTTTGTTTCCACTGGATGCTCAATACTGAATGGACAAGCAATTCGAGACGCTCGGCGAAAAGTTCGTATCGAAAAACATTCATATCCCTTGTGTTTACGCGGCTCAAGCAGATTCGACACTGCCGACTTGTTGCCGCACGACCGTGAAAATTCCGAGAAACCACTTGCTGTCAACAACAATAAAAATTCCTAGAAACGGTGCGCCGCGAAAACAACAAAAGTTCCGAGAAATGACGCGCCATAGATAAACATGGCGGACGACGCAACGACGCGTGCCAGTAAACAAGCGAGATCTCACCGTCTCGATTAATCCCTCGATAGCTGCTTTCCTTTTACATTAAAGTGAGACTGAGCAACTCAATTATATGAATATTTCATACTCATTGTCAGACAATAACGTCATTTCTCAGTGAGTGAAAGGAACGTGCAACTGAGAAAATATTAAAAAATGAGAAAATTATTTACAATATTTAACAATTTACTTATAATTATATTTTGTCATTTCGTACTTACGTGATTATTTTGTTGACACATTTAAAACGTTACTTTTAATGTGAGTTTCACTCATTCACTAAAGCACAAGATCTTCAGCTTATGCAGATTGTTGGTAAAAACTCAGTTAAATCTCAATTGCCGGCGTCAAAAGTAACGTGCATTTAACTGAGTGATTACCGTCACAAGTGAGATCTATCTGAGTTTCGTGTAAAAGGAAAGTAGCTATTGGACGGTGTCCATGGGCGCCCATGAGGGGAAACAAGGAGGAGCCCTCCTGGATTTTAATTTTTTCTATTTTAGAATGATTTTATATCAAATTGACAATCAGATAATTTTTGTTTGAAATTTATATAATTAAAAATAAAAATCTGCATAAATATTTCTTTTAAAAATATTATTTAAAAATATTAAATAACGTTTGTTTGGCAGAGCCTTACAAAAATGGTACCCCATTGAAAAAAGTTGTAAGGGCGCCCATGACGGTGTCTTGAGTCTCGATGCCCGGCGTCGAACTAATTGTAAGATGCCTTCGAAATGCTCGGCGGACGAGCGAATGTCGTGACGTACGCAAAATATTCGAAAGTGGATCCTTTTGTCGAACGCCGCACCGGCCGGGCCGGGCGAGGCGCGAAACGAAGTGCGTACATCGGTCATCTGAGAGACGCGCTTAATCTCGCTCACATGGCCCAACGTCTGCACCGGTTGTCTATGTACGAACAGATTCGATACTCCCGATGCTCGTCCGCACGTGAAATAGACTCGGAATCAGCGAAAAAATATGCGGGAACGCACACCGATCGCGCGACGCGACTCGCCCACTCGCCGGCGACGAGCCGCGTGAAGTGCTCCGCCTAGGGTTGCCATAATACAATTTTCAAAACTAAAACTCATAAGCCAAAAATTCCGGACATTTCGCTTGTAACCCCGGACGCATACAAAAATGCGAATAAGTTAGCAAATTAGTTATAATAAACAATAAATAATTAATTATTTTACATCTCGTTTTCAATAATACTTAGCTTAGAGTAAAATGCATAAATTAAACATGTTTTTAATTTAAAAGAAGTTTTATTATTAGGTATTTATCTTATTGTGCCTATACCTATGTACGTGCTACATTGCCATTGGTATTTTTAAAATATCAGTAAAATAACAAATAATTATTAAATATATTAAAGAACCAAATCAGCAAAAAACTATTGGTTTTTATCAGTAAATTAAAGTCATTGAATATGATGTGGTTAATTAAATCTAAAATGCAAAATATTTTGAAATTTTCTTAAACCCCGGACACATTCGAAAAATCCCTCCGGACGTCCCCGGACGCCCTAAAAAGAGGACGGTGTCCGGAGAAAAAAGGACGGATGGCAACCCTAGCTCCGCCGAACGTGATCACGTGATCATCGTCTGAACTTGGCGCGCGTCCTACGCGGCGCGCGGGAACACAAAAAGCGCGATGATTTGTGGGGCTGCGGTCCACTTGGTGCTACAAATGCTTTGAAGCATTCTTTGATTGGTTAATTAATAGAATTCTTTACACTGGTTGGTCAATTGAACGCTTCAAAGCATTTATAGCATTAAATGGACCGCATGGGTCACTGAAGAGAATGTTGATACCGTCGAACTGGTTAGATCGCAGCAAAAAATCGAATCGCTCGAGCTTAAGCGTTTCTGACTAACGAAAATATTTATTATACGTCGAAGTAACAATATGAAATGTCGGTCACGTAATTGCGTTCAATTTGACGCGTTCGCGCGACTTAGAAAAATGTCAAACTTCACGCAGGCGACTACGTTACTCAATAGGTTTTGTAGGAAGAGTAATATTCTTCTTGTCTTTCGTGTGCGTGTAGTTTAAAAATACCTTCGAGAGTTGCTTTTGAAAATCACGTCGAAATTTTCCCCATACCAAGAAATTTTATTATCAATTCTTCTTTAACTCTAGAAAGATAAGCATATTTAGAAACTCAATAAAGATTCGACGTATAAAATTTAAATGTACTTTTCATATAATTTTCGTAAATATATTTTATTTTATTATTTGTTTGATTTGACAAGGTATATATCACAAGTAAAATAAAATTCAATAGTATGCAAATATATTTATTCTAAGAAAATTAACATTTGTTAAAGTACCTCCAAAAATCAACATAAAAATCTTCGATTACAGCATACACCTAATCGATATAGCTTACAATTGTTAGTTCTACGTTAATATATTTCAGTGCATTAAATTTTCTCTTTCTCTCTCTCTCTCTCTCTCTCATATTTTATTCATTTTACATCTAATTTTTACTACGTATATTCATAAAATGCAGAAACAAAAGAAGAAATTTATATAAAATAGTAAAACTGCGTAAAATGTCTGAAATAGCGATTTCCACAATCAACAGAGTTCATTGATAATCGGATAGTTTGACAGTTTGTGAGTGCGATTTTGTCGCTGTATAAGAAACACAAATCCACGTGTTGTACACCGAAAGATCTCCCTTTCGCGCCCTGTATGTCTTGTCGGTGGTGGAATTCGCGAGAGGAACAAGACGAATATATAGACGGTGCCTCTAACATGTGTATCATTATTACTTCTCTAAGCAGTTCTCTAGAGCTCGCGCATGTAAAGGTCGATACTTCTTCGTCTCCGATGTTGCAGCGTCGATTCTAAACGCCTTTAGCGAGTAATGACGTGAGTCAGAACTTTGTTAACGTAGGGAGATAAAGAACTTAATCTTACTGAGGCAGAATATAGAGATTTCTGCACTCTGTTGTTTATTGAGCGATGTAATAAGATTAGTATACGCGACATATCTGTGTGAAAAATATAATAGATGATCGTATAAATTTTATAACTATTAATAACGTTTAGTATTCCTAGGACTAATAAGTACAGGATTTATCGACCTTTTCAGCGCGAGCTCTACAATTACAATATTCATCGATTTTGTACATCGTGTACTTTGTAAATGGACTTGAAGTTTATGAAGCTAATCGCGCCCCTTTCTAAGAGATATATTTACGCACTTTAAATGTATTTATCATTTTTAATTTACATTTCTTAATGAAGCGAGGTAGGTTCAGAATCAAGGAAGCTTACTCGCGCTTGAAAATCACGTAGAAGCACCGTGCTGTCTTTGAGTCCCTTTGCAGAGTATTTAGAATGATAAAGTTAAACGATAATGACGTTCGCGCATCCACCGGGATCCTCCAGTGACGTCCGCGGTGTGGCGCAAGAGAAAAGAAAGAAAGAAAAAAGAAAGACAGCGCGAGCGTGCCCGTCGCTTTCGTGAGAGAGAACGAATGTCACGCTTTTCACTTTTCGCTTCACGTCAGAGAGGGAAGACGTGCTGTTACAATAAACGCGCAACGCGCAACGAGAACCAGATTCGAGAAAAACGCGCAGCGTAAAAAAACGAAAGTGTCAGTTGGGGCGAGTTGTGTCGTTGCTGTTCTCCTTTCTTTGCTTCATTGCTAATCTCGCGCGGAATAAAATCGCCTGGAAGCGATCCGTCGCGAAGCACTCGAATGTCGAATTTCTCACTTTGACTCCGAAACGGCGACTTTTATTTTCGACAGCTTGGAAAGAAATGGAATAGTGTCGAGCGAGATTTGACTCGTGTCAATATACCGTGTACATTAATATCGGAACCTTAAACATTTTGTACGCTTAGAACGATTTTATTCTCACTTGGTCGAATTTATCGCAGTCGACTTGTTCAGAGCTTGAATATTTTCAAGTTCGAAGCATTTGCCGAGTGCTTATACATATGAAGCACGGATATTATTAAATGTAGCGTTTTATCGCTCATTAATTTTATATTTGCTCCATTTTACTTTGGTACAATTTTCGAAGTAAATAACACGCTCGATAAAGGAAGAGAGCTATTTGCAAAATGTGAAAGCCGCATTTACAATGCTATTCCAATGTGGTTTGCTTTGTAAAAAGTTACGTTACATTTCTCTCTATAAATTATCAATAAATGCATATACACATATATGTACATACATACATGTACATACATATATATATGTGCGATACGCTCTTTAATTTCTCTCCCGGCAAAGCTGCTGGACACTGTTCCAGATTTTCTCGGTATATAATTTAAAGCCTGGACTCGCGATGAGGCTCCGTCCTCTCCTCGTTCTCGAAAGAGCGGTCTCAAAGCTGAACGGAAAGGAGAATCGGCGGAAAAGCTAAAAGGAGATTCTCGCGGAGAAGCTCGACTATATGCATACACGGAGGCTGTGGCACTCGATCTTTCTTTACGTAATTTACCCTGCCAGAGAAAGATCATATATATGTATAAATGTATATCCATCTTCGTCCCCCGCTGTCTCTCACTCTCTAACTGTTTCTTTCTCCCTATCACATTTTTGCACAGCTCCTCCGTTTCTCTTTTATGTTAGATATATCTCGCTCAGTTGATATCTCGCCCCCCCCCTTACCCCTTTGTTGTCTCACTCTTTCTGTTTCCCTCTTCCTCTTTCTCTTTGTCTTTCTGACTCTTATTCTTCTCACTCATCCCGATGTACGATGGACTTACACGAGACTCCTCTCTGGATCTCTAGACACTCTGCTCCGTCTCTTTGCTCTACGTTACTTTAAGTAAATCCGTTACTTCCACCCATACAAATGTACATACTCGATGTCATCTACGTTTCTTTATATTATACATATATATATACATATATATACATGCATATACGCATAACTGTATGTCTCCCTGTATATACCCGCTGACAAAAGCTGACCGCATCGTGTTAAAAAAAAAAAAGAAAGATCTATAACGATCAGAAACAAAAAAAAAAGCAATAGATCCGCTGAGACGAAAGAAAAATGAAAAAAACGAAATGTAAGTTGTCCATGTTGAGCAAGTTTAGCATATATTGGCCCTCCACGCTACTCTCTCCCAACTGGCACGAATTCTAGTTGTACGCTAGCGTTTTTTTCCTCCTTGGCGGCTCGTTTCTCACCCCTCTCTCTATCTCTCTCTCTCTCTCTCTCTGTTTCTTTCTCTCCCAATTCTCTCCGTACGTCTGTGGCTGTCTCGTTGTTTAGCTGAGTGATATTTCAGTTCATAGATCGTATACCAATATTCTCTCTCGCTCCACGTACACACACATGTATGGCTCACTGTATCTCTTTCTTTTTCTCTCTTTTTTTCGCGCCCTATCTGTCCGCTATCCTTAATTTTGGTTGCGAGCGCAGACACACGAACACCAAACTCGTCCTGAGTGATGCACAAATGCCAAACGTCCGAGCGCATTGTCATCTTTGCGAGAGATACCACTTGTGGCGCGCTCACAAGTCGAGTTGTGACGCTGCGGCCAGCAATCGACGTGCAGTGCGATCGACAATTCAATGTCCCATCGATATGCAACGCGCTCGACGAGCACGCGATAAATAAATATAAACGAGCATTCAACGGCTCCGTCCGTTCGATTTTTTTTTTTTTTTACCTTTGCGGGGCTTGAATGTGAGCGTTTTTATCCAATGTTCGACGACCGGGCCGTACGAGGCGACGAAGCCGATAATCTTTAACGGTAACGAACAAGCGCGCGGATCGCTCGGATGGAAACGCGGGCGTTTGGTTGTTTTGTCACATTCTCGCGTTTCCCTGGTATACACGGACGCAGGAGGTATGTGCACAAGCGCAGATTTAATGGACGCTTTTCCATCGAGTACATCGAATGAATTTTTCCCGGGGGGGGGGGGAAGAAGAGGGACGGTGTTGCGAAACTGTATCACAATGCCGGCCGATTGTTATACTGGGGAAATGCGCGCTTTGGAAACAACCGTAGACTGACATTGTACATCAACGCTTGTCGCAACGGCTCTTCTTCGGCTTCAAAAGAATTTATGTGCACGTAGAGAATGTAATTGTAGAGCATAGGGAAAACGCTTGATAAACATTGAGAATGCCACGAATGGTGAATATTAGTAATAAATGATCGTCTAATTGTCTGAATTTATAATTAATGTATATTATTTAAGAAACGCTCTATAAACAATTCGCAACTCGTGCAAACGTCACAAAAAAGGATTAAATTTGTAAGAGGATAATGTTCTTTAAATATTTGATTTATAACTTTCTCTAATTTCAACGATGATTACAAAGCGGTGAAACTTGTACGCGACAATCCTATTTTAACATATAAAACTATTATGTAAAAAGATAATGGGGAGAGATAGTAAAGTTGGGGGTTAAATTATTTTCGCCGTGATTTCTTCCCACAATCTCATCGTCATCTTCATTAAAATTCATTTTTCACTTTCTACTTTAAATCGGGATAAAAAGATTCTCTCATCCTCGTCCGCTCTTTTATCCGCGATAACTTTTCTATTCCCATTACCGAGACCGCACCTGTTAACAGAGATTGTTCGTAAAAATAATCCCCAAGTATAATCCTGGCCGTCTTATGATCATTAATTATCTTTTCATATTGTATTTTCCATTTTTCATTTCAAATGATGTGGTTAAAAAAGTATATTATAATTATTGCACATCGGTTAATAAATACTTGCAAATTTTGTATAAATATTTAAAAATTTAACAATATTAGACTTGCAATTCTGTTAGTTCTATTTTTGAACTTTACTCACATTTGGCTGTAACTTTTTACGTAATTTTGAAAACTCCACTTTTAAATTTGCTAAACAATTTAAAAATTAATACTATATCTTTCAGACTAGTTCTCGTGAATATTACTTTATCTAAAAATTTACGTATTACTATGTCACGTTAAAATATAGTTCTGAAATTAGCATATCATTCAAAAGTTTATCCAACTACCACACTGTATCAAATTTCAGTTTCGAAATTTCAGTTTTGAAATTAGGATATTAGATTCATATTTACATCACAAATTCATATCCTATTTCCGGAACTAATGTTTCACAGGAATAACATTAGAGCTATGATATCAATTGGTTTCAGCTTTCATATGAATAGAATAGCAATACGATCAATTTGCCTAAACAAGTTCCCTTGCGAAAACGCAAAAGTACATGGTAAATTAGTTTGAAACGTTAAAATATTAAATTGCAGACAGTAAATTGTACAATAGATATATTATTTTTAATATGCACGTCATTGTAGTGCGGATTTATTGCAGCCGAAGAAGCGTGTCGCGACGATACACACATGTTTGCTTGCGTAGAAATAACCTTTTCAGTAAATACATATGTAAATAGCAAACAGCTTACAGTTCGGGAAAACCGTACGTGAAAAGAGAAAGAGTGATGGACGATTTATGTTTTTTCGTGATAATGAGAGACTTGGACACGCAGGAAGGCATGCGAGGCTGGAATGCAGAGAAGACGTGCGAAGCGATGTCGTGGAAATATCGGAAGAGAATACAAGGAGACGAGAAGAAGACCGAGAGGAAAATATATAAATCGTCGGTCGCGACGAAAAAAAAGAGATTAATGAAAATTAACAAAAACTTGCTTTCAAACGAACGTTTTTCTTGACTGTATCGCACGTACAGGGTTGTAGTCCAATGATGTCTTCTTGATACTATTTTTCGAAGATAAAAATGTCAAATAATAATCTATATTTTAATAAATAAACAGATTTATGCTGTTTTACTATTAGCTCTTTCAAACAACTTATCGTTCTTTTTAATATAATAAGAAATAAATTATATATGTAATATTATAAAATTATATAACTACTTAATTTAATTAATATTATTTTAAGACTAAACAAATTGATTATATATAACTGACATGTCGCTTTTTTATATCTCTCTCTAAAACAAAATAATTTTAAAATATATTTAAAAATATATTTAAAATACAAGAATATATTTAAAAATACAAAAATTCGAAAATCTATGTATGAAAAGATTGAAAGATTTTAGATTGTAAATATTTAAGAATTAGGAATCTCTATATGTGTGTTTGAAGATGTCTAAATTTCAAAATTATAGAAACTACGGATTTTCAAGTTTGCAAATATGATTCCCAATTTCTCTGTTAACTTTTCGAATATGGAGATCTTCGTGACTTTATCCAAACTTTCGTATAAATTCTGTAATATAAAAATTATAATTGTATGCATTAAAAAGATCTATCTATGTTATGAAAAATCAAGAAACTGTACATGTTTATGGTTTATAATATCAGATATTTTGATCTCAATTTAGAGATCCAAAGTATTAATTATAAATTAAAAAGAATTGATTAATTAATAAAATAATTTGATAAAAGTTAATTATTAGTTAGAAAAAATTATTGACCCGAATAGCTAGTTTGAAAGAGTTAAATGAAAATTATATAAAAGCGAAGTAGATCAGTACTTTTCTAGGATTACACCTCTGCACACACACTATTACACACCCATAGTTGCTATATGTATGGTCTGCGACATAGAATGGGTCTTGACACGAATAAAATTAAACCTCGAGGACTGCTCTTAGTTTGCTCACATTCTTCTTCTTCGTTTTATCTTCTTAAAAAAACTCCACCGCGAAACTGCTTCTGCATGCAAAATTAACTCTGCTTCGGTCTCCTCAACAACCGCGAGTGGAGCACGAAGGTTCCGTTAAAAAATTCTTCAATGTATTCTCACAGAAAGTTTAGATACCTTTAACTAGGTACTTTTATTCCCGTGTTTTATCGGAATTATTGTTATAAATTGGTTAGTGAATATATTTCTTTTAATATTCCAATATTTATTATATATTAAAAATTGATTTTAATAAGTACAGTTGCTATAATATCAACGTTTTATACTATCTGATTTACAGCTATATTTTGGGAACTATATCTAAATTGTGAAAAGCAAGGAACGTTCGTCACCATCCGCAGGTTCAGAAACCTTTAACCCTTCGGATTATGATGCATTAGAAACGTTAGGATTGATTTCCTATCTTTTAGGAACAAATAGCAAAGGAGAGGCAGGTGACCGGTCGTGTACAGATCCAGGTTTCGTACGAGACGGAACGCAAAGAATTGGTCGTTTCGGTTTTTATGGCCGACGACTTATGTACGCGAGAAGACACCGGATTCGGCACCTTGCCGGAGGCTTTCGCTAAGCTTACTCTTGCTCCGCCATCGTAAGTCCATGGACATCTCATAAATTCTCGGATTGAATATATCCGACACGTTGATCTTCCGCGAAATCGATTCTTGACCGTATAAGACTCGCGATACGAGACGAAGTAAAAATCACAAATTTGATATTAATACTAAAAGGAATTAATATAAAACACGACAGACTGATTGATATTTAAGAGTAGTTCCGTGTAAACGCGATTACCGTGTTTAATTACTTTTGCAAGAGCTTTACTAAATTGATTTTTTTCTTGATTCATTTACCTTTTGTTTACTTTATGCTTCGACGCTTAAAATAAAAGGTTGATTAATAACTTGCGACCTTTACAGCGGCGATGCAGCTCCGCTGAAAACTATCGTAGCTGAGCCGACCCAGAAACCTATATGGAACGCTACATTGTTCTTTGCTGGAGTTGATGGCGAGAGCCTGATGGAACGTGCGATCGAGGTGACTCTCTGGGATTACTGTCCCGACGGCGATAATGTGTTTCTTGGTGAATGCACTGTCGATGTTCAGCGAGCGCTTGAAAATGATAGAGCGGTTTGGTAAGTGCATTTTTCAAAGGACGGAGATTAAACAACTTTTTGCGTTGGATAACTACAATGGTCATAATTTAATAATATTTGATTGTCACAATAAAATAATCTACGAATTTTGCCAGTTAAACTAGAATTGCTATAATATTTAGAAATTGTTATAAATTAAGTAAGATTAACACAAGAAGTATTTTTTAAGAAGTAATTATTAATTATTATCAGTTTGTTGCACTATAAATGTGTCAAATAATTTGCGCGGGAAATCTCTACCTTTCTCAAATAAATAAAAGTAGATCTATAAACTAATTAACGTTGCGAGTTGTATGCTAATTAAATCGATGATTAACAACAGTTGCAAAGAATTAAGGCTCCGTTAACGTTTATGTGTCGACATATCGCGATCTGTGAAACGTTAGGTATCGGCTGGAGGATCCACGCGGACTTCGATCGGGCAAGTCGCCGTATTGCTCGCCACGCGGCTCAGTGCAGATGGACGTCGCCCAGAGACTTTTTAGGAAGGAGCTGCGGGATCGTAGCTACAGCGACGATACGCAGAGCGACAGCGGTAGCCCGGAGTTTTGTTTCCTGCATCCAGATCATGCCTGGCATGCCAATTCCAGACGCGGTTCCAGCCAGTCCGAGCAACTCGAGGTCGAGCCGTACGAGCTCAACCGGGATTACAGCAGATCCCTGCCGGGTAGCCGCAGGAGCAGCTTCCAAAGTCAGGGCGGCACCGATAGCAAACGTGAGTGTCACGGGAAGATTCGACACGGTCCAGTTTCTCTTTTGGAGAAATCGTTACCGGGAATGCAACGACGCGTCAGTAAGAGGATCTTCTTCAAGTAATTTCCATTAGTCCCTTGGCCGAAAGAAATTAATACGGGGCTCAATTACGAGGATATTTGATATTGTAGTAGTCGGAAGGGTAGAATTTTAATTACAAAGAAATGATATCTTGAATTAAATTCATATCAAGCCCCTTTTCAGGGAAATTTAAGAAAATTTTAATTTTTAATTCTACCCCATCTAATAATTCTTAATATGTAACTACTAAGCAAAGCTAAGAGACATAATAAGTAGAGAAAGAATATTAGACAAATCCTTTTTACTCTAAATGTAAAATTTAAACTTAAAGTCCATTAGATATGATATCTGTTAGTAAATTACCGTGATAGCCTTTTTGATATATCTTTAAGTTGGTGTTACAAACGATTTTGAATGTATTTGCCAAATGATGCATGCGGTAGACATAAACGAAAGGAAACTTTAGAGTGTCAGAAGTTCGGAAACTTAGCTGTTGAAAGATTTTCTTGTCAAAATTTTCGTTCGCGGATACTCGACCCAATAAACCGTGTCCCGCTTTTCGTTGCAAGCTGGCCATCATACTCAAGCAAACTCACTCTTCTTCTGCTTTTCAAAGTTGATAACGATAGAGTGGGACTATCCGTGATGCTATTGTTGGGTAGCCTCGAGTGCTGCTTGAAAGCACTTGGCACGCTTAAGTAACAGCTTCCTCGATTATCGCTATTCGATTACGTCACTTCAGCTAGAAGACACCCGTTGTAAACGTTGTAAACAACAGAAATCGATGCACCGCGAAGTATCGTGAAAAATAGCAAGCGTCAAAGTAGCATTAAAAAACAAAGAGATAATATCATAGACAGCATTTTTTAAAAATAATATGTAACAATTTACAATCCATTTAATGACTGTATTAACAACTGTAAACTTTCAGAATTAAATATCTGTGTTAGGCCGGTATTCATAGTCCGTTCTTATTTTAAGACCGTCTTAAATAATGTCTTAAGACGTTAATTAATACGGTTCTGTGATTGGTTTATGACATCTTAAGATTATACTTAAGACGATCTTAAATATAAGAACCGATTATGAATACCGGTCTTAGAGTTAAATTTTCGTTTCGCAAAGCGCGAATAAAAGATATCATCAGTCCTATCACTAATGTATGTTTTTCACAATTGTATCTAATTGCTTCTTTGTAAATTGATCTTAGGTGGAAGCATGGGTGAAGCCGACATGCCCGCTATAGTGCACTACAATCGCGATCGGCGGCGAAGCTCGTTCACCAGACCGATGAGGGATCCTGAGGAGATCCTGGAGGGTCTACGTGCGTTGAAGGCGACCAAGGGCGAGCTCAGCAGGGCCATGAGCATCTCCGGCGACAAGAGACGCGGCAGCCGTGAGTATAAACGTTTTCCTTGCTTCTTCTGGCCATCATTTCGCTCGATCGTTCGTCCGTCGTCCGTCTGTTTGTTTGTCTTTGTACCTCTCCATTCGTCACACCTCTCCACGACCATTTCTACTGCATTTTGTAATACACTTTTTCTCTTTTTCTGTACTTCTCTATTTCGCCACCGTTACTGTTGTTTAACGTCTTGTTGGTAACCATCGCCGTCACCATCACCGTCTGGTTTGACTAAGAGACTCATTAATAAACGTCATATCATAATCGTGCATCCAGATGTATGTAAGTGTGCGAGTGCGCGTGTGCATTTTGTCTGAGTGTTCGTGCACTGTCTCACATGTGGTTGTCCGACCATATTCGTTATGTGTGTGCGTTACACGAGTCACCTGCCTGTTTCTTTTCCTCTATTAATGTTATTTTTCTCTCTAATCTTCATCTTCGATTTTTAGGAAACAATTTTTGTGTAAAAAATCAAATTTTATCAACTTACTTATTGTTCTACGACTTCTAAAAAATCTTCTTGTTTCCGTAACTGTAAAGCCAAAGGTAAAGAATTTAGATACCTTTGTTAAATAATAGAAGAACTAAAAATCATATTTTTTATTAAGACAAGATCTTATGTAAATCTATACTAAATTAACTGATACAATAATTTGATAAAATATAAATCTTTGAAATAAAAATTGTTTGATAAAATTCTGAAAACATTTCTTATTTTTACTCTTGCGTCTATACTATTTGTTATATGACACGAAGAAAGTAAGAAACTTTCGCTATAATTACCCCCTTGACGTATAATTTTAATGCCATAAAAAAATATTTTTTTTACTATTGAATTTTTTTGAAATTATGTAGTATAGAAAATCAATCAGATAATTTGCAATTCTTTTCATTAAATTCCATTTTGTTATCACATTCCTAATCACATTTAGAAGGTATAGCCCTCACCTATATGTTTAGACCCATCGTATGACCCTTTAGAATTAGAAAACCTTTTTTCTAATTTTTCAACATTTTTGTATTCGGATGTCGATGCAATTATTATTTATCTGTCTCGCACTATATCACGTCCTGTCGACCCCGCGCGGTTTGACCGAGCGAACGATCTTGATATGCGGAGGAATTTTTCACTCGTTTGTCAAAAGCCATATTTTTGTCCCAGTTTATGAAAACTAAATCGGATGCATCAAAGCGGGAATAGCCCGACCTGGAAAGGATTTTGACAGGACTTTGGGACACAATCGACTCGATTATAGATTTTTGTGTCTAATGTCGACCATGACGATGACCACCTTCGACCACTCGCCTACTGTTTTTTCTCTCAATTGTGCCTCGTCGCTTATCTCATCGTTCATACGCTCGATGTTTGATTCAGCGTTTACTTCGTTCCTGGATTAGACTGCAAATCTCCAACGAGTCGTCATACAGGTTCGCCGAGCTGCGCGGAACTGATTCGTCGGCGTCGGAATGGAATTTGTTCCAGAATCAAAAGTAGAAAGCGTCTCGATCGCCGCAGTGGATCCATCGTGGTGCTTACCGAAACAAATCCATCGTGCGACATTTCGCTTGGATCTGCGAAATTTCAAGCTTCGCTCCGTCAATCATCCTCCGCTTTTTCGTCTCAAGGAGTCATCGTCCCGGTCGACGGAAATGCTTGAATTGAGGTGGTTTTACCGACCATAAACCACCACGTTCATTCCGCATCTGTGTCTGTCTCTCGCTCTGCTTGCGTTCCACGAAGAGGTCGATGTTCTCCACCAAAAAAACCAGCAAAAAGATAACGCGATCTGTGCTCTCTACCCATCTGTATTGCGATCGCTGTTGCGCGCCGCTGTTGCCTGTTGCTGATTGCTCGTATCGTCTCACAGCCTGACAATAACGACTTCGAATCCCTGCTCTCGCTGTGTCTCAGGCTTTTACGAAGCGAGAAACGGTATCATCGCCGCCGCCGCCGCCGCCGCCGCCATCGCCGCCATCGCCGCCAATGTGACCACAATAGCGGAAGACATAATTCGCTGTTGTGCTTCTGTGCCGTTGCACGCACGTGTGTGACTTTACGCGCCGCGACTTTCCGCTCTCTCTGTTGCTCTCTCTCTCTCTTTCTTTCTATCTCTGTCTGTTCTTATGCTGTTCAGCCTCTCATCCACTCTTTCGAGTGTTGTTTGCCGCATTGATACCAAGCGTGCCATAAGTGATGCGTTGCTGATCGTTCTGTCAGCAAGATTATCGTTTCTTCGTCTTTCAGGCTTAATGATCGCTTTAGCTGGCGGCTTCTGGCACGTTGAACGTACGAAGTCGATTGCGATAATAATATGTTAATAATTCTAAAAATTTTTCGTATAATATTTTAAAAACTGTTGATCAAAGCAATTAATATTTAGTGGCAATATTGATGCTTTTCTGTAAATTACCATATTGAATTAATCCAATTTCCATAATAATTTTTGCAGTGCATAATTATCTTTGACAGTCTGTTTCATTCCGCTAAAATATATGTTAATTTCTTAAACATATAAAGAAAATGTTTATATTACATAATATAGTATATATACGCTAAGAGAATTCGCAGAGTCAAAGTAATAAGATTTTTCCGCGATGTAGAATTAACTTCACTAGTTTGACTAGTTTGACTAGTGAAGTTAATAACGGAATTACTGTTATTTTTATCTGCTGACGGCTAATAAAGATAGTAGATTTGCGTCACGAGGAAGTAGGCTTTGAATTGCATGAGAAAGAAGCTACCTGATGTTTTTGGAGCATATATGAAAACAATGAATTCAATGCGACGAGTCCAAGTGCTCCTCACAATTATCCCTGCCTACTCAGTCTCCTCGCTTTCACTGAAAACTACCGCCGAACTATGCAGCATCCATCTCGTCGACAGTAAGTCATTGCGTCGAATATTCGAAGCGATCATTAAGCGCCCCAACGCCACCAAAAGACTTGCAATCATCTAATTAGTTTTTCGCCTTTCGACTTCCTATTGACATCTGTGTGCATCTTCGTTCACGTAAGTGCACGGCCTCGAGCGCAGCGTGCACTTCGAACTTAACGCCTCACTGTATTGCTGATTATCTTGATATCCTTTCTCGGTCGGCACCGTCCGCCAATGCCAAAACTCTGAACGCCCTTCGTACTCGACTCGAATCACGAAACACTCGGTTCGCTCGGTCGAAACGCCATCGGCCATCGTCACGACCCCGATTATCGACGACAAATCGTGGGCCACGCACGCACGACCAACCAACCAATCAACCAACCAACCAACCAACCAACCAATCGACCACCATCGACCACCAACAACGACAACAGAGTGCGTAGTCCCAACAGTTACTGTGTGGCAGTGCGAGCCTGTGTCTCCGAGGACCGGTAACTCGGCCTCCTTCCCATTGCCGCACTCCACACCACCTCGATAAATAATCGCAAGGCACTGTCAACCAACGTTACGGGCTTCCGGTAAGACACACTCTTTCTCTATCGCTCACTGTCTATCGCTCTTTTGCTCTATATCACTTTCTGTGTATCTGTACTTTGAGCAGAATCTCGCTTTCAATTTTTGCCTCTTTAGTTTACCCCCTTTAACAAACGGTATCGTAGTATCTATTCTGCAATGGAGAGAGAATAAGAACGGAGCACAGATTTATTAATACACCAAACGTAGATATAGCAAAACTGTTGATACCAGAATATCCATTAGTTTGGACATTCGGATATGAACAGACGAAAAGTAGAAACAGGATTTGGATCTGAAAATTCCCAAATCTGATTGAATTTGCAGATTACAATTTCAAATTTGACGAACACTTTATTTTCTTTTCAGATATTTTTTACGCGATTTCAGTATAAAAAAATAAACAATTCTATGGCAAGAAATTAATTTCGTTAGTGACATCATGTTTTATTCAAAGATATAATAAATATTTTATTTTATTTCATAATTACTCCCTACTTTTATAAGTGACCAATTATTTTATAAGATATCAATTATAATATCACAATTTTAAAAGAAGAAATCTCCAGGAAAAATTTACATAGCCAACAAATATTTTTGTAACCATTGCATAAATAGCAACTTATCTGTGTCTACCACACGTTCACGTGTATTGAATATTCTTTTTCTCTACAATCTTTTATCCTTACTTTGTTTTATCCTCTTTTATTCTTTTATTCTCTTTTATAGTTTTTACTAATCAATGACGTAGACAAGATACTTCGCGAAAAAGGAATTGAAAAGAAATGTATATCGATATATTATTGATAAAGAATACCGTTCTGACATCTCTCACGTTTCGCTTCTTTATTTTTGCACTTCTATTTTTTCTCTCTCTTTGCGCGCACGTGCCATTAATTTGTCTTTCCCCCGATACACGCCACATTGTATTTTTCAAAGACGCACGCAACGTCATTTATCATAAGATAAGAAAAAGATAACATGTTGGTAAATTCCACCCGCGGAACATTTTCTTTCCTTTTTGCACGCGTCTTTCGTGATCCCATCGCGATTTTTTACAACGAGATTAATTATACTTCTGTTAGTTTTGCAACTTCTCGGGTATATCATTAATTTCCTGCTTGCGTTAATCGTACTCCATTTCATCTTCTGCTCTCATTTATTAGTCTAGTTAATCATTCTAAACGCCAAGAGTTAGTGCGTTAATTCCTTGCCATCTTCTAATTAACTTTATTCTTTTTTCTCTCTTTTCCTAAGATTATATCTTTTGTAAATTTGATTGAGACGACTACTTAAAAATAATATTTTCCCTGAAATTGCTTTTATTATTTTATTCGACTTTATTATCAATCAACATTTCTTAAGTAGCAAATTTAGTTAAATTAGCAATTATAACTTTATTTATATATCCTAATAGTTTTACAGAAATATACGTGCACATCTTCAGTTATTTTAACGTTAACAACTTCACGCATAACTTTCGCAACTGATGGATAGATGAATAAATTTACAATTGATAGCAATACGCACATACATATATTCACACACGTTTGCTCAGGTGAACGTTATTTATTTATTTAATAATACATTGCGGAATAGTGCAATTTTTCGAGTCATCTGCAGACAGGTGAGTAGCAAACATAATACCTTATCCACGTCCTGTTCCTTACTGCGAGCCTTCACGATTTCCTTTTCGTTTCTCTCTCCTAAATTTTCTTGCAATTAGAGCGAGTAACGCTTTGGAATATTTGCTTAAGCGCACTATTAGCATTTATAGATAATTTGAGCGCTAGCCACTTACTGCTACCACTGTTGCTACCTACAATCGTGATCTTAGGTAAGAGAAGTCGAATGCTATCGTTGTATCGTCGCACGTCTTTAGCACTATATTGACATGAACATCTGACAAGTAGTTTTATTAATATGATTGACTTATCCAACGAACTGTCTCTATACTGACTATACGACATTTTTCTACTGATTCTTTCTGTACGCCTACTGATTCCGAAATTGTTCCTTTTTACTTTTAACTTTTAACTATCTTCTTACTATTTTTATTTATGTATATATTTAAGATTTTCTATTTTATGATTAAAAATATATGTTGTATCAAGGAATATGTATACATTATATACAAAAATATTTTATTAATGACATTTGTATGAAATGATATTGTTAATGTACAAATATGACGTATGGATAAAATAGCATTTTTTATAAAAAATTTTGATAAAAATTTTTTGATATAAAAATTAGAAATAAAAGATATAATATAATAACATTCGGGATATATACAGTAATGCTCTTGTAGAAATAAATAAAAAATACTTTATGTTAATTTATGCTAAGCAATTTCAGTACTTTTTTTTAAAACGGAAAAACAAATCGGTAATTTTAAATGCAAATCCATATGTTTAATAATTAATTTATTCATACATGTGTAATTTTTACAAGAAAATATTTGCCAGAATTAGAATGATATGTGTGTCCTATAACAAATAATAAGGAAGTGTAAATGTAAGAATCATAATGAGAACTTTAGGAGGAATATGTTAACAATAGAACAAGGACGAACTATTAGCTCTCCGAGCTTCTAATTATCTTATTACAGCTATCGAGACCGAACTTCCCTCTCGTAGAGTTGAAACTCCCTGCTATCGTTGGTACTTTGGAGCCGAAGTTTGTATCTTACTTCTATGTAGAGAACGCGTTTGGAATTTATTACATACATCTACCTAATTCGAGAAGCTTCGGTCGTTGAATTTCACGATTCGGTTAACAGCTGCATCGGCGCTGATTGAATTGCTTGCATAGAAATTCTCGATGCATATTCTTGCATAATGAAGTGGACGTTATCAACAATTTAAAAATCGACATTAGTATAGGGCAGTAATGTACATGATGTAATATACATGATTATTTATTTTATATTGTAAAAATGACATATACACAAATATAATTTCTTCCTTCTTTTTCATCGCTGTACAATTTTAATATATACAATGTACGATTTAAAAAAATTACCTAATATTTTCACAATCAAAGTGCCCACTTAAAAAAGGTGATCAATATAATATCGTCACAGGATGCTCGAAGCAAATTTTAATAAACATTTTAAGAGACAATTACTATGTATTACGTTAACAATAGAATATAAATTATTATTGGAATCATAATGAAATTCACGCGACCGAAGATGCTTTGCAGTTGTCGTATTGTTCAGTAGGAAGCTTCTCTGAGAGATCTGTCGCAAAACTGAGTTTGAAATTACAAGCCCGTAGAACTGACTCTTCTGGTTGGCAGGTGTAAATTGTTTCATTCAATAACAACTCAACTGCAACCTGTGTGGAAATGTGCGCTTAGTAAATCATCTAAAACTAGCAATGTCAATTGTGACATTGATATGAATTATATTGTGAATTTTTGAGACGAGTATTGTCACTGAATAAATATCTTGATGAAACAGATTTCTATATACTCTTACTCGTGCAATGCCATACAGTTTGTAGCTTGTCCGATGTAATCAATAATGTAAGAAGATATTTTTCGACTCGTAGGGCGGGGTGAGCGCAAAGACAGCGTCATGGAGATTCCTGAGAGATTTTATGATCGAAATAGCGAATCCGACGAGGACGAGAAATGGAGGTACGCGATCCATCTTTCGTGACAAGTTAAAACGGATCAATCACTCTATTCTATTCACATTTTCAGTATATTTATTATCGATTCATCAATTATATCATCGTATCGTTGATATTTTAGTTCAGTCATCATACATCCAACCATACCATTGCAACGGTAGAAACGGATGAAAACTCTGAATCATCCTGCATTGATATTCATTAAGCTAAACATAATTGAATTTGTATGGCATAACTTTTGTTATTGCAGTCAGTCGGCGAGAAATGAAAATGGCGTCGATCTGAAACTGGGTCGTGGACAGTTGCTGCCGAAAGCATACAAAATAATCAGTGGTAAAATATTCGCTCCAATCCCATAGTCCCCTTAAAATTAAATTATTTGTTTTTGCAAATTCTACATTTTATCTTTGTTTTACTGAAAATGTAATTTCGAGTGACTTAAAAAACAATTCTTTCCAAAAAATACACTTGATTGCGGTAATTTTACTCATTTGAACAAATTACAGAGCTAAAACTGCATTTATACATATATATATATACTTTTAATTCATTAAATCTCGGATGTTTATCAATTTTTTTTTTTAGAGTTTTGCTTATTACAATTTTTTTATGCTTCCGCATTCATTTGATTGCGATCGCAAAAACGTTGCAGGAGCACAGAACGGCGAAGTACAGTTGGGCTTCTATCTATGCAAGGGAACTCTCGAGGTCGAAGTTATCTGCGCAAGGGATATTTGTCCCGAGGAGAAGGAGGAGCCAGGTAATTTGAGAAGCGCGCCTCCTCTCTTTGCCGCTGTTAATTCCCCTGTTCGAGTTATTCGTTCCTGTTTACAGTTACTATAAAATTCTCGCAACATCTAGTACCTTTGAAATCCTCCCGACTATCTATCCTCCGCGCGAGCGTTAATTTCGTAGCCGTTACTTTAACAACCCTCGGGTGTTCGGTCTTGATTATTCATGCATTACTTTAGCGTTTAGAAACAAATTTCCGAGCGAGCGTTCAACGCGTCGGTTAATCGCAGCGACCTACATCCATTAACTTGTTAAGGCTTATTAAGGTCGAAACTGCAGTAAAACCAACGTGTAACGTTTTTATGAATATTTTTAAGACAGCTAAGGGAGATTAGCTTAGTTTCTTTTTATTTCAGTTAGTAAAAAGATTTAATAAGGTTTATACGATAATATAGTGCACGTTTCCTTCCTTCCTTCGGAGATCCTTAATCGTTTTTATTTTTATGCATTACAAAGGTCGAATGCCTCTTTGATCTACATCTTGAAAATTCACGAGTGAGGAAAATTCTTTTCACTCACAGATACGCTGAAAATATCAGATTTTAAGACCATTTTCCCGAGTACTGACGGTGAAATTTTTATCCTTACCCGTAGATACTTACGTGAAGACGTACTTGCGAGAACGAGACGGCGAGAAGTGGCTGCAGAAGCGCAAGACCCGCGTGGTGCGACACTCGAAGACTCCGCAGTATCGACAGACGCTGAAATACGGGCGCTGCGACACCCTGCAGGGCAGGCACTTGCTGGTGATGTTGTGGGAGAAGAAGCAGGGCTTCGAGAGCAACCAGGGGCTGGGCGGCGCCGAAGTGGATCTCGATCTGCTGCCGCCGAAGGAATTCATCTTCGACTGGTATCCGCTCTTCCCGATCCACACCCTCGGCACGAACAACGCGGACTCGCCATGATGGCTAAGGGAAAAATGGGCCCTCGAGGCCGGCGAGCTCGACCTCAGATTGAGCCTTTTGCTCAAGGACGAGGGCGAGTCCGTCGTCAAGATCATCTCTTGATGGAAATCGTGGCTGATCACGTGGCAATGTCGGCTGGCTCGAATCCAACGCGAGACAACGGCGTTTCTTATTATTACAAGTTCTTGTATATGGCGACGAGGCTCACGTTGTTCCAGAAGGCAAATGAAGTTCGTATCGACGAAGTTTCAGTCTTTCTGTGT
>NJRQ01000078.1:398883-409502 GCA_003063805.1 Aphaenogaster ashmeadi
GCGTATAATCGGAAGACAATCAACTTCAGATGGTTTATACAATTGTTCAAGAAGACAATCAACTTTAAAAATTGTAAAGACATAACGCTTTCATTAAACTTACGCTTGTGGGACGACGTCAGCGTCGTCGCATTTTGAAAACTCGGCGAAGAAGAAAAGAGAGAGGGTAAGGAAAATAGATTCTCAAAAGAATCGAGTTCCTTCGATTAGCGCCTTTCGAGATCCGCGAGTGCTTTGTCGGCGCTCACGGTGATTTTAGCAATAAAGGTGTACCTGTGCAAGTCTGTTCGCACGGAGCAGCAGGGACAAAGAAAGGAAGGTACGGAAAGTTTATTTTTCGACGAGTAACTACAGAGACGAGTGGAGGCAGCCATATATATCCTGATGAAATGATAAGGGTCCATTTTTCCCGAAACAAATATAATATTGACGAGTACGTCGATTGTGCGAAGCGAAACTCGATCGACATCTGTCGCCGGCGGCGGTCTCATCTGGTTGATCCAGTCAGTGATTCGATCGAATTTCGCACGTGCTAATTCAGATATCGATACTTAACGGGTCAACGGGGATAGAGCCTGTTTGATCTTTCTACGTCGACGAGGCGCTTTCAGGATTTGCGCTTCTATTCAAAGTAGATATTCGATTTGGAGTGCGGAACAAAAGTTTGCAGTAATATAGTAAACGATTACAATCCTTTTGTTCTGCTTTAATGATTGACATATAATTCTGAATTGTATTATTTTCTGTTATGCTCTTAGATTTGCATTAGATTTGCCATATATATAAATATTAATTTGTACAAATATTATATTGACGTTATAACGCAAATCGTAAACTGTATTATTACAAAATAATCTTCAGAATTTTCCATATATACAGCAGTTCCAAAAAGTAATGACTATGGAAAAATAGAAAACAGCCGAATCGAATGCAATGCCTCGATCGACGTAACTATTTAATGCTTTAACTATTTAATGGTAGACAATCGTTTCAAGGCTCGCTGGCCGAGCCGATGACAAAAAAAGGAGCAATTAGCTTGGGGTGGTGGCGAGACGAGCGGATGAGTTCCCGGAGATAACTTCGCGGCCAACTTGAATAATAACCAACCAAACTCGGTGTTTAGAAGTCGCACAATTTTTGTAGCTCGTAGACTGATAGCGGGACGGACAGGCGGATTTCCCCGACGTTTCTCAGATGTAATACTGACGTCCCGTTTTGCGTAGCGTCTCGAAGATCACCATGACTCCACGAAGCAATCCCGAGCAGTTCGATTGGCTACGAAAAAGAGAAAAAAAAACAGAAAAATTGACAGAGACATATGTAGAGAGAAACATACGGCGAAAATTCCAACACGAGCTTAATCGCTTCAGGATGATTTACGATGATTCTCGAGACGCGTTAATGTGAATGTTTAAGTCCTACAATGTCCCACGACGAGATTAGGAGCACAATGGATTGTCCAGAATTATTGCGCTTACCCCGCCCGAGTAATTAACGATAGGTGATAAACGTGATAATATCGTACAGAATTAATAAATGATCCGGCAGCATTTTCACGATATGATCCATGAGTCACGTCTTAAACGATTAACGATCACAAATTTATTATTATGCTGAGTGTGATGCGTGTACGGAGGAACACGCGGCGATTACTTAAGTGATGTGGTGTATGTGTATAACGTGAAGCTCCTACCCACGGCGTCAGTATCGACCCGGGACGTGGTACACATGCATACCTATATAAATATACTACATATTAATACAATCCGCGGGGAAACTGTAACGAAGGAGAATCAAAATGTACATGTGTTTAAATGATACGATTAAGGATAAATACGGTGTCACTGTCCCATATCATTAAAACTCGATGTTAACGATGTAGATGTTTAAGGGATGTCAACGAAAGTTCAATCGAAAATTTATTTTCGCAAGTCCTTTAAAACGAAATTTTTAACGATGATATGTACGTGCGCAGTTTTTACATTAATAATTTCGTCTCGCTACATTGGTAAATTCGTTTTTTCCTGTACGCACGTTTCCGTTGATTCTACCTTTTTCAAATATCGGATCTCCGTTAAATATCAGGTTCTGACTTTTCTTACGGAAACTTTTATGTATTCATCATTAATATCGGATCATCAAGATCCAATAGTTTGAACAAATCTTGCGATTCCTTTGAGAATTCCTTTGCAATCTGTAAACGGTAGATTTCTGATCGGAAAAGACGGAATCGCGAGCGCCCAAGCATCCGAAGAAAGTAATTTTTTTACTTAAAACACAGAGCGGGAAAGTATACCGGCCCGAAAAAAAAAAAGAAAAAAAGACACTTTAATTATGGTTGTGCTGTTCACACATCTTTTGTCAATATAATCGCTACATCAGTTTCTCGCCTCGAACGCCAGCGACACGCCTCGCAAGACTCATAAACGAGACGAATGTGCCTTTGCGAGGGCCACGTCAAATATATCGTAGAAAAAACAATGTTTTACGAGTAATCGGCCTAAGAACATGTCGATGTCATGAATATTAAAAAATACAAATTCGAACTTTGCTGTAAAACAAATTACGCATTACCTCATATGATCTCATACTTGTATTTTATTTGTTATGTTGTATAATATTAATAGTATCGTGATCTTAATGATATTACGCATTCGCCAAGGTGTTAATATTTTAATTAACGTGCAGCATGTAACGCGATTAAATTTCTAAATTTCTAAACATTAATTTAACTGTTTTCACGAACGAACGATAAGTTATACGAATCATGTTAAAGAAGCAAGGAAATAAATTCGAAATATGATCTTAGTAAACGACGTAAACAGAAAGTACAAGCGAAAGAGATATTTGTAGCGAAGGAAGTCGGCGAAACTTTCGACGGAAAATCACAAATTAATTCAAACAATTACATTTCATCGAAAGTTTCCTCATATGAAGATTATCGCATGGACAATCTTCTCGTACGAATGCAATCATCTACACTTTAGACGGAGGACTTCTCTTCTTTGTAGAATTGAGCGCATTCTAAACAAGTTTTCTACTAGCCTTCGAAGTGACCTAATAACTATTACGATCGTTAGTTATCGTTATTGATGCCGTTGTTATCATTACCACTATCGCTGCTGCTTATTCTCTTCTTAACTATTCTAAATATTAATATAACGCTTATTAGAGCTCGAGATGAGAATTTATATTTCGTAATAGCATTAGTTTTAATCCACACTGTCAGTGATCTTTACTAATGAAATTACAAGTGAGAGACAAATTAATTTTCTGTTTTTTAAATTATTATTTTATCATTAATTGATTAGATTAGGTCTGCATTCTTTTTATATTTAAAAATATTTTTCATAATTTTTATAAAACTAATATTAACTTACTAATTAAGCACTTTTACTTCATATATATATATTTTTTTTTTAAGTTTAACATTTTGTTATTATGTCTACCATGCTAATTATATTATATTTGCTTATTTACATTTAAATAAATATAAACAAAATTAAATTTGTAATTAAATGCAGATGTATAAATGTGCAATTCCATTAAATTGATATTTATACGTTATCTATAACATAAATATATTAGGTTTGGAAGACTCTCAGAACAAAGAGTTAAATTGTCTCTATTTGAACGCTATGCCTAGCTCATTTCTCGCGCATCTCTAAAAATCTTCTAGCAGTTTTCGACGAAGTTCGAGCTTACAATAAAATCTTTACCTTATAGTAAAATCTAGACACACGTCATTCGCTCAGATAGAGAGCAACTACGATTTTTCTACGATACAGAACGCTAGCACCTTTATGTAGAGCGTGACTTGAGTCTGTTTCACTATTGTCTCACGTCTAATTATGACGGACACATACAAAGCATACACGGAGACAGACGGACAAACAGATAAACAGACAAATACACACATGTTCGTAAATACGTTGTATCAATCTTGACAATCGAAACTATTGATTCAAACTTACGCTATGGATCTCTAGAAAATAATATGTCGTATTTATTACAATTCATACTATATATATACTGCGGGCCGTGTGTATAGTATTCCTAGAGACGAGCACACACATCGCTAATTATTGCGATTAATTGTACATTCGGTATATTGTAAATTATCAGGTCAATCAGTCGCAGATAGAAACATTCCTCCAAAAAATTATTGACGAATGTACTTGAAGGAAGTAGGTTTTCTTCCTCTCGAGATGAGATGGATATTGACGCGATTGGTCACCTCGTTAAGAACGCTGTTAATTAAGAATTACAAGCAACGGCCTCTTCCCTTACATATCTGTGTTGTACTCGTTCTAACGTCTAATCGTAAGTGTCAGGGACAATCTCACGGAAGTGCGCGCGTGTCTTCACGTGGATCAAACAAGAACGGCAAGTTCTCCAGCCTGCGTAGCAGGAAGCCTACTCGTATCGGCGTTTCGGCGATGCAAATCGATCTTGTATCCACTCGAGCTTGCTTAATTCTTAATTAAGTAACGCTGCATTATTGGTGCTAAAAACTTAGCGAAGGGCAGGTCGCAGCTAAATGAGCACACGATCGATCTGCTATACTTTATCTCGTGACGAAACGCTGTGCGAGAAGAACGAACAAACTAGCCATTTGCCAATTGTAATTCTTTTTCCTTTTTCGTTTCTTATTTTGGGTCACTATCGTGGACGTTATGACTTGCGTCACTTGTTCGATTATATTTTACCACGTTTCGCGAGAAAGGATGTCTCGCGGGAATTTAAGCGATCGGCGATAATGACGATCGCGATCTCCGTTTCTCAATAGGGAGTGCTCAAGTACGGCCTAAAACCACATTCGAACGATACGCGAAAAGAATGCTTGATCCTCGTAGATGCGCGATTAATTGTTACATACGTACAACTGTAAGTACTAGCCGTTAAACCGATGATCTGTAAAATGTGTAATTAAAACGAAGCGAGCGGCTTCGAGAGGGGAGGAGAAAGGCGAAAAACGGAATTGTACGTAAAAGATTTTAAACGAGTTACAATAATCATTCGGGACCCAAATAATTTCGGCCGCAGAACAATTAGGGACTGGTAGTTAAATGTGTTTAGCGATAATTAGTCTGCAAAAATTTAATTTAATTAAATTCTATTAAAGCGATTCACGTCGTTAAAAAAATATGTCCCTTCGATTAGCGGAAAGTTTTTGGTCTCGACCAATCGACTTCTTCTCACGTTCTATGACACTGTTTCGCTCGAGATAACTCGAGATTTCATATACTAAAGCAATCGAACTGTTCTTTCCAATTTTCTCCGCATTTCGTCTTTCACTGTCATTAATGACTGTAGATATACTTATAGAATTAGAACTTATAAAATTAGACACGTTAAGAAACTCTGCCATTTTCTCGTCAGCCATAGGGATGGCAGCTAGAAAGCGTTTCGCTGGTGTACAGTAAGTTGATTTCCTTTGATCGTGACACGTGTTGTGAGCTGTCAAAGGTTTAGAAATTTATACAAAATTTCATTTATAAAACTTCACCTTTTTGCGTAGTGAGTACGTAAAGTAGTGAGTACATACTGCACTTGTAGAAATGGTTGATACTTGCTCTTAAACGACAATTACTAAATATACTTTATTTTGAATATCGATTTTTTAAATAAGAACATTAGTATTGAAGAAGTACATCTATATTTATAAATCCTATATATTTGACACAATCACTTCTTACATTAGTCGTAAAGTTTGAATTATACGTATTTAATAATTTTAAATGATAACTATCTCTCCTGACATAGCCACATGATTTTTATTAATTTTTATTAAATCTCTGACGTCTATTTGAATGTAATAAATGATTGACAGCGTGTCGAGAAGTATTGAAGAATATCAGCGTAAATAGAAATACACTACGGCCTTGTAAAATCTTGTGTAAAAAGGGCAAGTGTGTCGACGATTCTTCTTACTTTGTTTCATATTAGAATTATTAGAGATTAAAATTCCTATAATTTTTATGAGCGATCGCGTGATCGCTCCGCGCTCGTGCGCGCTTTCACAAAAGTGACAGTTCGCAGAAAAAAGCGCAACAACAACGGGAAAGACACCCTTAACGTAGTTAAAAGATATATATACGATATGTCGCACATATATCAAACTCAATGTGATGTTCCCTGCATGTTGAATGTTGATCGTCACGTATGTGGATTAGAGTCACAGAATGTGATAGAATTGCGGGTTAATCAAGAGTATGGATAATTAGCGGTTAAGCGAACTGCGATATAACTTTCTTTCTATTGGTTTTGTGGCGATTAGTGATTACGGAGCAGTTAATTGATTGAGCATTGATTGGTCGATAATGCGAGGCAGTTTCTGAGCCAAATGATATTTATTTTTTCAATACAACATAAATATGTATCTACTGAAATTTTAGTTTTATAAGGGAGAATGAAAGAACTCCCTTAAACGAATTTGGTATTTTAATTAATCGCTTAAGAATTTTATTTTTTAGAAGAAACTCTTGGTGAGAATTATAAAATATTGATACACTAATATTCTCAGTTTTTAACTTTCTAATGCAAAATAAAAGAATATTGTCTCGGAAGTTTCTCAAAGTTGATGAATCAAAGTTCTTCTTAATAATTGATAAATCTATTTAAAATTTAATTAATTAATTATCACCAACAACTAAGTTGAGTCTTTCTCCTCATTCGCATCGTTGAAAAAAGCTACGCGAAAGTACTTAATATAAGTTCTTTAAGAGACAGACAAAAAATGCAATTTTCTATTTAAAGATATTTTAAAGATATTAAGCAGCGGACTTTATGATGTTTCATGTCGATCTAACAGTTTTATTTTGTTTTAGAACACATGTGTTTTGTATCTAATATATCCACTGTGTAATGATGAAATGCCGAGCATCATTGCGCACATTCGGTAACATCAATGATTTCTAATCGTGAATCGATGGCAAATAGAATAAGAATAAGCCAAGAATAATAAAGAATAGGAAAGATGTAATTAAATAATAACGTAGCAATTAGAATAGACATTATTATTAACTTATTCAGTGGGGAAAAAATTGTATTTTTCCATATGTCGGAAGAGCGAGAGAGCGCGCGAGAAAGAGTTCTATTATAGTACAACATTGTATGTAATATTTTTCTTGAGAAAGTACAGGAAGGACCATCATATATCTTGCAAGATTGCAAATAGTTTCGATTAACCAGCGATTAAATTAGAGCAATAGATAGATTATTGATAACATTAGCGCAGTATGCTTCGTATTTCAGAATTAATTTTTCGAAGATTAAAATCGACTGCTGTGTTAAGAATGGTGCGCAGAAAAAGGTGATATGAAATGATATATAAAGATAAGGAGTGCCAGATTGACAGAATGTACAGTTCCTTTATACGAAACACCTGTAACATGAAGGAACAAGAAGAAGAAGGAATCATAGTCGGTTTCTATTTGTCCCTCGTTAAAATTTCGGCTGCGATTTACAAGTCACAATTTCTTTACATTTAAATTTGTATCCCTATGAATTTTAACTGTGTCATTTTCTGTTTACTGATATTAAAACTTAATAGGTTACTTGCTTTTATACGTCGGGTGTTCGTGTATCGAATGGTAATGAAATACAGTCGTATATGCAGGCGATTGAAGATTAAAATTTTTGCTGGAACCGAAAAGTTCGAATATTTTTCGTGTATAACAAGTTAAAGACATGCGAAAATATCCCGCAACTTTTTTCACAAAGCGGCGATTTGGACCTGTTTCGTTTTAATTGCTTCTTATACATTTGTCTCTTTCCTTCTTCCCCATCTAAAATCCGAATACGCTTATTCCATTTGAGATGCAAAAGATGCAAGTAGAACAACCAGATCTAATCGGCGAAATTGATGGATGACTGACTTTTGTAGAATGCATAATACGCGCTTGTGTACGCTATATGAAAGTCTTTTGAGTTCTTCATTTATTTACTCTTTCTCAAGAAATTTGTAGACTTATGTAAATCTCTTTTATTTTACTTTTTTCCTGCTACACATATGCAACACGCGCGCGGACACACACACACACACACACACACACGTCACCTGTGCGAAAGAAATGCTGCATATATAAAACTGACGTTAGATAATCAAAGATGTGAAAAAAAGCGAGATTGAATTGCTGCTCGTTCCTGTAATTATCAGAGACATATTTTGTTCTCATGTAAAGCACACACACCCAAATAATAAATAATATTTTTTGTCGACGTAACCACTTATCTTTATTTCCTCTTTCGCAATATATGTAAGAAGAAGAGCAAGTCAAAAACATTCAAAACTGTAAGTAATTTGTCCAAATTGAATGAAATGATAAATACAAGTAATTCCAACTCTTTTATTTGCATGGATAACATATAGGCTAATAATAAAAAGATTTTATATTTAAAAATTATAATTCAATGACAACAAAAGGAATTTTAATAATGTTTTTACACCTTTGATAGTATTTTTATAATTCTTTGCAATAAACTAAATTACTCGTTATACATGCAAACTGAAACACATGATAAATAATTAATTATATTCTAAGATCTCTATATGTTATATATTTTATATAAATAAAACATAGTTATGAAACAAAATATTATGTTCAAAGTTTAATACTACCTACGATAAGAAACGAATATTTGCAGCGTCTAGTGCAAATATACTCTGCAATTACACGGCAACAGATTACACAATGTACAAACAGATGTAAGATTGCTACAATCGTAGACAATGGGCTACTTTAAATTTCATAAAATCGTTATAATTCAACGACAAATTTCAAATCACGTAATCTATCTCTCTTTATAAATTAAGAATAAATTATGTGCATCCGTTAATTTGTATTCAAGGTTTGTTTATAATTTGACGACACAATCTCGTTTATGACCGTTAAGATTTTATATTTGTATATACCGTTGCTTTCTATTATGTTTAGAAGAAAAATACGTTCCTGTCGACAATGTTTCCGTGCGATTTCCAATCTTGGACATTCTGCGAAAGGAATAACATTTCTCTCTGACGATTTGGTAAAATAATTAGGATCTATACCATTTTTCTGCAATTGCAATGATCTCACAGCGTATTTTTCCAGTAAGTACAGATTACATTATATATGCACACACATATCCGTGCATGATGTTCAAGCGTATAACTAGTATTCCATTCACCGCGTTAAAACGTGTTATCGAGATACGTAAAATGTTATGAGAAGTAAATGTCATGTCAAGTCATCCTACCAAATATTTCTCCCTATTATTAAAATATGTTTTATTCAATATATTTTACATATCAAGTACTTTTACACAGTATATACTTAAATTATATTATGTAGGTTATACTTAGATAGCAAAGCATGCAAAGACAGATTTTGAGCAGAGCATGCTACCAATTTTTGATGGCAGAAAGGCAACAAATTTCACACAGAGTCTGTAATATCTGACGATGTTGGTAATCTGCGGTCAAAAATATGACAAAGCCTGCTGACATACTATGCCAGCAGATTGATGGCAGAAATCGAACAAAATCTGACATAACTTGATTGCAGATTGGGAGCAGAAATCGAGCAGAGCCTGCTGGTTTCTGCCACCAATCTGCTGACATAGCATGTCAGCAGACTTTGTCGACAGATCCTGAGCTTAATGCGGAAACAGATTGCTATGAATCTGCAGTGGATATCTGATCAAATTTGCTGCCAATCTGCCAGCAAACTGCTATCATTTTGCTGTTTGGGTATATATTTCTGTTTCACTCTCTTTTTTCTCTTCTCTTTTTGCGAATATGATTATATCAATAACATCTCATCTAAAGAAAAAAAGAGAGAAAAAATCGACATATAAAGCGGTGTTTTCTGTATGGAATTTACATAAAAATTTATTTTCATCACAATGCAGGGTACAGAAGTAAATACGCTAGTTAGAATCTTAGATGAATTAAGATTGAAGCTTCCGATAAAAATAGATTTTACTTAATTTTTATATTTTTATTTCAAAAGCAGTTTGTACAAAACTTATAACAGCACTTATAATTTATGTAAGAAATTTATTGCTCAGTAGATTTTTAATATGACTCGTTAAAATAATCACTTTTATTTTTCATAATACTATTTCTCATAATTTTATTATTGTTGTATATTATATTGTTATTAATACCATTATTATTTAGCGCTATTCTTACGTAACAATTATTTTTTATAATTTATTGATCTTTTAATTATTGTGTACGTTTTAATTGCCATTGATTATTTAATAGTCTTATATTAATTCTCATAAGTTGAACACAATGGCAGATCTACCACCCATCTATGAAGAAATGTCAAACTTTAAAAAAGACAGAGAACTGGTATGGACATTGGATCAACCTAGTCTTGATGAAATTCAAGAGGGTACGTACATAACGTAAACATTTGGAACACATTAATGCAATTTATTTATAGAAGATGCTGTCAATATTTTATACTTTATATACCTATTATTATTATTATGTATAATACTATGTCTATTATTATGTCATAAATAGTTATGCAAGTATCTTTGGAAGCAAACTTTAGTGACGTTCAGGTCAATGTAGTTAAGTGTCCTAATTTGAGAACTTTTCCCTATGGTCTTGCCGCACCAGG
>NJRQ01000078.1:425349-469072 GCA_003063805.1 Aphaenogaster ashmeadi
GTACACTTTTTGACGTGTTTTGCTTTGTTTCATCGCATTAAAATTAATTATCTATGATCAGAGTTGAGAGGCTCAAGAAGTTCGTCGGAGACTCACGGATTGAAATACATCATTTTTCGCTGTTTATTTTTACCAATAAGGCGTTTATTTTGCAATTTCAAGCTGTGATAATACCAAGCTACAAACTTCCTCCAGTAGGCGTCGCGATACTCGATCGCTGTATTAGCCGAAAGTATCCAGGGGCCTTAATTCCAATTTGCTTATTTTTATGTTTTAAGCAACGTGACTGATATTATTATGAATAAAATCTCTGCTGCGTTTTTTATTATTAAAATGTTGTTGAGAGTAAGTTCATACATAACCCCTACAGCACAAAAATTGCAACAACATTGCTGCAATATTAATGTTACAAAAATTGCAACAACATTTCGGCAATATTTAATGTTACTGCATTGCAATTTTTATGCTGTAGGGGAAGCAACTTAATATCGAAAATAGACTTATGCTCGTTCAACTTATATTATCGCATCTTTTAATATAATCGTCATAGATATGACTATACTCTTAATAACGCAAAATGTTTTTTATCACCTGTACTTAATTAATTGATTATTGCAATTCAAGATCAAGTATTAATTCAAGAATTTGCAATTTAAGTATTAATCAATAACATTTCTTTATTTCAATGCGAAATTTGTATTCCAATTAACATAACTTTTATGATGAAATTAACATATAAGAAATGTTCTTTTCATATAAGAATGGTAATAAGTAACACGCAGTCGTCCTCACTTCTATTATAGAGTAAAAAATCAACACTCTTTTTCTGTAAATTTTAACACATTTAATAAATACGTGCAAATTGTATTACTTTAACATATTTTTAAAATTATTTTGATAATTTTACATTTTATATTTGTTAAGTTCAGTTAACAAAGCAGACATGTGTTAAATTTCCATATGAATATGTTGATTACTTAACACAAAAACTTTAACTAGCAAATTTTTTCACAAAAGTACACAAATTTTCCAACAATCCCAGTGAGAAATGACAGGTCGGAAAAACGACTATTAGACGTCTATTAGACGACATAGATGTCTAATAGTTGTTTTTCCGACCTGTTTTCCGACCTCATTTCTCACTGGGGTGTAGAAAGTGCATTACATACATATATACTGTGTATTTGATGTAGAATTAGTCGAAAGACAATAGAAATCTTATAGACATATTTGCAATTGCACAATTAACATAAAAACAATTATGATGAGTTCAAAAATGACAAAAATATCAACCAAGATTTGACATCGATCATTCATCGACATGCCGATGTCGAATCGGCATCGATTCGACAAACCATTTCTCACTAGGATCTATCAAATCCTATCAAAACTCTGCTCTCTGTCATATTTTTAACCCTTAACAAAGTCAAGACTTCCCATTTCCCAAATATAATTTGAAAAAAAGATTTGCATTTGGCGTCTTCTTAATTCAGAGATTGAACGTTGGATGAACTGTGCAATAAAATAACTATACAAATATTTTCTCAATATGCATATGTTTCAAACAAAAGAAGAATAGAATATATTTCATTTATATAGCATATTTTAATTAATGTATTGAATGACAAAAAGACGTTAATATTTAATAGAAAACAAAGATTGGTTGGATTATTTTATTCTTTTTGTTACATTAATATTTTATCGATATATGATTAATCGATAATGATCTATACAATATTATAACCAATTTATATAAAAATAAATGAAAAAAATGTTATTTTGATTAACAATTAAAGAGTTGGGATCTATTCGACATATCGAACGCGTTGTTAGTATTCATATGTTCCGATTTCGTGGCATACCATACAACTTGCTACTTATGGAATGAGGGAAAACTAAAGAGAAAAATAAAAGAATGAGAGTAGAATCGGTAGTTCTTCCTTTGCCGAAATGAAAGCTACGATCGCATAATTCATATTATAATCCTCACGTGTTTATTATCAAGAATGTCGTAGTTATAATTCATAAATGTTTGACAATTTTCATAAATTAAACTCCGCATTTTATGAGAATTTAAATTTTCTTTCTTAGATAATATATCAAATTACTCTTATTCTTACTGTTAAAAAATACATTTAAAAATTGCAAAGAAAAATAATCATATTTTATAAATAAGTAGCTGTTTTGCTCGCGCTTCGCGCGGGCTCAAAATGGACCTTTTTCTGAAAACTTTATATGAGGGCCCCTTGATCCCGGGGCTCCAACCCCTTCCAAAAACCGTCTACGGTCCAAGTTAGAGTATCATGAGAAAGTATACCAAATTTGGTAGTTCTACATTGAAAACTGTAGATTTGCATAGCGGACAAACATACATACATACATTCATTTTTATATATATAGATAGATTAAAAGTTTTTTCCGTTTCTCTTTCTGTAAAATGTGACATATTATTCTATAAATTCAAGTATATACATATATATAAATTAAATTAATGAATATGTTTTTTTAAGAGACATAAGAATCATGTCTCTAATTGATATCTTACTGTTAAATTTTGGGTTAAATTTATATAAAGAATATCGAAATGTAAAGAATTTAGAAATTATATTCACAATTTTCGGTCTTTCTTTGCAATTCTTTTTTTGTATAACACATCTCTTATTCGCGTTTTCTACTCCATATTCATAAATCATTTTGAATGAGTTAATAAAAACAGTGTATTTTTTTTATCTGACCTATCCAAAAATCAATTTAATTGCTTCGGTGAAATCGAGCGCCGTATAAGTAAGTATAACGACGTGCATAACATTCGAGAATGAAAGAGAGGAAAATTGAAGAGTCATTAAAATCCCCTCTTCGAGCGGCCAATGTCACTTTCACCACCTCGCGTTCCGCTACTGATGAATATGAGACAACAAAGATCCAAACAAACGAAAGATCCTCGATCACTCCGCACATAATAATTCTTCAAGACAAGAAAAATCATTAAATTATCTTACGTAATAACATCAAGATTATTCACCTCCGCATAATATCAAATTTTTGCTTAGAAAGACACGATTTCCTGGGAGACCCGTATAAGTCCTGTTTGGTATGAAAAATTAATCCCGTTTGAAAATGAATTCGAGATTTGTCGAGGATTAATTTCCGTCATCGGCTAATACGAAAACGTGCGTCCCACGTCGCGTCGCGTATACCCATCGCTAATCTCTCTCTTTGAGCCATTCACCCTCCACGACTGTCCCTGCCTCTCTCTTCGTCGCTCACCTCACGAACCGGGCCTCTTGCTTCCTCCGATCACCAGGTAAGCGACACAAGTGAGGAGCGTGAGGCGTGCATCGCGGATGCTGGAGGGATTTCGTAGGTGGCTGCCGCGGCTTCGCGAATCGCCGGCGTGGGGATAACTGGAGCTTCGGCTTAAGTCAACTGTATCGCGTCAAGATGAAGTAGTACACACTGTCTCGTTGCGGAGTGCATGCGTCGGGCACGCGAAAAACATCGCGCGGATAGAAGCGTGCGAAGAGCACCGGAAATCGTCGGCGGCAGGATAACGGCGGAGGACTTGTGCAATTTGTTCTCGAAACTCCCGCTCATTAATGCATTAAGGCAGAAGATATGAGACTCTACGCTGTGAGTTAAATCTAGATTCTTACATTTCTTCCTTTCGCATTTTTGTAGAGTGTTTTAAATAATAACCAAGTTTAAATGCGACCAAAGCAGAAAACTTTTATATTCATCATTCAATATTTTAACATTACCTATTTGTATAATAAATCCATTCTAAGATTCCGAATTCTGAATTCTGAATTCTAAATAACTGTAAAGAAATTAATGAGTATAAATAAAAATAATTAATGAGTACAAATAAGGACAATAGTTGAATGTAAAATAAAAATCACTCTTTTATATTTATATATATTAAATACTATTACAAAATTAAATTTAAAAACGTAATATATAAAATATTATTTATGTTAATTATAAGTAAATTAAAAGTGAATGGTGATAGAGCAATCCAAAATTATCTCACTCGATTATATATTATGTTATTTTCTATATATATATTTATTTATCTTAAAATAATTTAACTGTAGTTCTGTTAACTGTAATTCTTAAAGTCAACAAATAATGTAAAATTATGATAATGGATCTTATTTTATTAAAAGAAATAAAGGTAAAAACAAAAATTTTATGTTTAATGTATAGTTCCTCCTTTTATTATTTTATTTATTTTATTATAGATATACATACAAAAAATTATAAGATAAAAATGGTATTTTTCAAGAATTAGTTGTATTACATTGTATTTTTACGACATAATGCATTTTTATAAATCTACAGTTATCTATACTTTTATGTTAAAATGTAGATAACAGTGTCGCTTTTTTGACGCACGGGATGTATCATGATTACTCTCCTTACAGGTTGCTCTTATTACATGGGCGGCATTTATAACTGCATCTTCGGAACATAACACCGCAAATTTGAATGACGACAAGGTAAATTCGGTAAAGTAATTAAATTATAATGTAAAAAATTATGTGAATCATCAGCTGTTTTTCCTGGGAAAATTAAAATATAGCGGGCGTAAAATATAGCGCTTTATTATTTACTTATAATAAATTATATATTTGTAATTTAATCAAAAATTACAATTACAATTTTTTATCTTTAGTTACAAATCTTTAAGCAGTTTTAAACGAAAATATAAATAATTCATCAATTACACAAGCCGTGAAAAAATTCGAGAAAAATATATGCAGATACAAATACCATCTTCATTTACTTTTTTTAAATCAAAATTTAGTTAGAACGTTTTAATACCAAAAAAGTGATTTTGAGGATAATAAAAAGCATACGGCCAAAAACATTCGTAATTATATCTAGATCGACGGTTCCAATACGGTAGAGAAAGTTTGAAGATGATTGAAGCGCGTGTCGTTAAAAAAGTTTCTTCTTTAATTCCGACAGCTATAGCCGTAGGGGGCATTTGGCTATTATGACAGGCCCTAGAGTTTAGGCGAATAGAGCTTACGAACATCCTTAACCTTGGGGCATAGAAATCTTTAACCTCGATCTACTTGCAACGCGTCATTCAAGTGCTACTTTACGTATAGGCGCGACGAGCCGAGATGAATTACAGCTGGGAGCAAGCATAGACTGAGTGAATGTCGTAGTTTCGAGGAACAGAGAGAGAAAGAAAACATTTTCACTTGCAACACGTTTGTGCCACACGAAATAGTTCATTGGCTGCGGTTCCCACCTTTTCTAAAATGTCTTTCGCGAAGCGCCAGCTTTTCCATTGAAAAACGCGAACAGATAATTTTTCTTCGCATCACTCGCATTACTGTGTACAGTGATACAATTTATTGATAAAATAACATGTTATTAATTCGCGAATAATATATAAAATAAAAATCCAAATAATTAAATTCATATGAAATATTGAATCCACAATTAAATATTTCATATGAATAACAAACAAGTAATACAAATGCAAAGATTCAACTTATAAAAGTAAATTTAAAGTTTAATTTATAAAATTGGACAAGTTTACGCCAATGATCGGTATTTTGAAATTTAATCATTGCAGAGAAAATGGTAGTCAAGAAAGTCGAATACTTTCGCGTACATCTTTATTTGCATACTCTGGAAATCTTCACATTTTCGTGTCAGAATGTACTTCGCTTTGCCTGCCAAGAAATTCCTAGTAAAGAATAAAATTACTTATTCATGAAGTTTTTTACTCATGTAATAATATCATTATCATTTGAAAGAAGAAATTAACAATGAGAATGTTAATTCTATATTTATTATATCATCAAAAATACCATGTCTAAAAGATAAGCTATAAAAAGTAGAATTATAATCACATAATTTCTAAATTAATATAAAAATCAATAAAAAGATATATGGAAAATAAAATGACACGAAAAATGAGTTTCAAACTTTATATATATAAAAGTATTATAAAATTAAAATTTATTTTTGTATGCTAATTTAAGATAATAAATAAAAAACACACTCTCTCTCTTTCTGTTTCTTGAAAATTGAAAACGATAAGCTGTGTGTGTGTATGTGCGTGTATGTATATGTGAATGAAAGAAATAAATTATAACATAAATTTATTTACCTGAGCGTTTTTGGGATAAATAGTAACTTTTTGATTAAACAGCTTTAGTTTGCTGATTGAAAGTGAATGTTTTCTCGTAGTAAGGTGGAAGTGCCTAGATTTCTTTATACTCTCAAGCGAAATAAAACATACTTCAAACTGTTTAAGGATAAACGGTGAAAATTCCGCGTCATGCAGACGCGAGTCGCGTCAGCGGGTGGGTTAATCGCGGTTGTTTAGTTCGTGTGCATTCCGGGTGAAATTGACGCAAGCTATTATACAAATACCGAGGTTGAATTAAAAGGCGCGCCCGCGGAACGTTGTCAGGGACAAGGTAAAACGCGACAACGGGCGGAGAATGCGCCGACGGGCATCAAGAGCATGGTATTTTCTTCGCGTTAAAAGGAAACTCGCCAGTGAAAGTGGCCACACGCGGACGTAAATTCGCCGGTGATTGCCGTTGTTCCAACGAAATGCACCATCGCGCACCATCGTGTGTTACACAATGTCACGCAACGTAGGGAAACGAATCGATCGACGTTTTTCAAGTGTACGATTGATAGCTGCGACTGAAATTTTCCGGTCGAAAAACTGAGAAAATTATATCTTGATCGACTATTTCAAGTTCTCGAAAAAAAATCGATAAGATTAATGTGCAACATATTGTTGTACCGTGTGAATCTTTTTAATTTTACTTTCTCGATTCATTCGGCGATAATTGCAACTTTTGGATAACAATGAAATAAAAAAGAAGATTGAAACGAATATGCATTTTCGTCAAAGTGAGACGTACTCTAAATATCGTTTCAATTTAATCAATAAAATATGCAGGTAGTTCAGTCAATATTTATTTTCTTATGACACGAAAACACACAATATACGGAGAAAGTTGTTTTCAATGTGTTTATACATAAATCATGTACCAAACTGAAAAGATAAGGCCGCTCGCTCTTGCGTGAGGCAGACAAAATGCATGCCTCGACAAAGTTATGATTATTTCTTCGTCATGCATTTGCCCCACAAAAGGCTGCACGCTCTTCGTTATTATTATTTTAATGCACCACTTCTCTCCATATCCGTGTCGGATAAGCCAAACGGTAGTCAATTACGTCTTGATTTATTCGTAATATTTACGCATCCATGCACCATCATAGATCCGTAACACACGCAAAAAGTTCTTGACGCTTCTAGTTCACTAAGAACACTGTTCAAACTAGGTCATTAAAACAAAATACGAAAGAAATTTGAATGTCGTAAAAGATAGACAAGTCTCGAAAAATATAATATAATTTTCTCTGAATATATAATAATATTTCTCTCTTTCACAAAAAATGTATGTATTCTAAAAGCAAATCATCATTTGTGAAAAATAATTTATTCACTAAAAGTTGAAGAATTGAGCTTTGTCAAATTGAGCTTTAAGGATTTAATTAAATTTTTGAGAATTTAGTAACTAAATTCTATTTTTCAATTAAATTCAAGCAGATCTTGATTCATATTTAACTGGTGATTATAAAACCATTATTCGAATTGATTACACGAAATTTAAAACATTGAGAAATGTAAAAATTATAAATAGGAGTTTAATATAAAAGGACGAAGTAAATTTACAATTTATAAAATTCATACGATCTATAAAGCGAGAGATCTATAAAGGGATATAGCGAAACGTCACTCTAATCGAATTTATTTCTTTTCCCGAACCGTTCAATTAGATGTACAGAAATACGTGTTTTGTGGAAGAAAGCAAAATATGTGGTTTCGGCAAATAAGGAGAAAGTAAAGGGTCCACCGGCGTGGATTGAGGACGTATCAGCTCCGCTTCGTTCTCGCTGGACCATCGGGATTTACTCGACTCTCACTGGTTTTTCTTTTGCGCGCGGTGCAGGAATGCGGAGCATCTTTCTCGTTTCTCCTTTCTTCTCGCTCGAACGCCACGGGAGAAAGGGAGATCGGTGTCGGTACCGTAACTGCACCTTTCTCTCGCGCCGGGCGACCGCCAGATGCGTTATTTTCAGCCACCGCCGCGCCGCGCCGATCTCCCCGCGATGCGGAAAGATCGTCGTGCGGGATTACGACGGGAAACTCCGGGGTGCAGCAGATTCTTTTTAATAGGTGTGTCTCCGTTCCATATAGCCGGAGTACCTCTCGACTCTTTTCGAGAACTGGTTCATTATCTCTGATCAACGATAGATATCTGCTTAGCGAAACTTACTGACAGTTACCTTTATTTTCCTTGACAACAAATTTATCGATTTTCATTAATTCTTTACGGAGCAATGATTAGCAGCCGAGAAAGTTGGTCGCTCGGATTATGGTAAATGACCAAAAAATTTGTTGTGCTACAAACTTTTTGGAGAATATTGTTCTTTCATTTGATTACATTTTCTTGCACTTGTATATAAATATATATGTAATGTATATAATATATCAGTTGCTATGCTAGGTTTTTGCTTTACAAAAAAGTATGCCGATATCGTTGCCTTGGAATGGTCGAAGCACGCGTTTATCGTCGATTTTTATCGTGCTGTACATTTTTTACGCCTTCTTCTTGCAAAATCTTCTGGGTCACCGCGATTTGCTTCGTTTGGAGATCCATGGCGCTTGGATACGATCGAGTATCTCATTTCCTCCTCCGGTCAACAACATTGATGTCAGATACCGCAGAAAGAGTTAAAGAAAGAAATAAACAAGTGACTTGAACGTGATAGAATGAGGAAAGTTACTTAATGAGCGTTCGAAATAATTTAAAAGCGACGTCGAACACGATAATTGCAGCTACTTGAGAAAACGAAGTGAAGTGTCTCTTAATATTGTACAATAAGTTACATAGCCGGTAAAATAAATTCTCCCGTATGCGTTTTATGTAAATATTTTCATAGATACAAACGAATGGAAAACGATAATCATGATTGCATTAATAACAGACAAGTTTTATTATTTCGTTTTTCTATAAATCATCGTCGTCTACATAATGAAAAGCTGAAAAATGAAAAGGAAATAAAAGTATATATTATATAAAATGCAATAAATAATATCTTATTATTAATATTTTAGTTCCCAGTTTTTAACAACTTTTGGTTTAATTTTAATTCTTTTACACGACATGCTTTAATTTCTACAAATATATGCAAACATATATTTTCGTAAAAATTTATAAGTTTAAAACTTATTTTTGGATAAGATTATATAAGCTTACCAATTTATTTAATTTAACATTTATGTACCAATAATTAATCAATAGTAATACCACATGGTAATGCAAACCAGTAATAATACTACATTAAGTTACGATAATTGAAATAAATCTTTTTTAAATTAACAAAACCGATTTGCTTATTACATGATATGTTTATATATATTACGTAATACTGTAAAATTTTTACTTCTATGATTTTGTAGGAAATATAGCTCCGTGACTTTTCGAAGTAATTTTTGCCGTAAAATTACACATCGAAATATATTTCCAAATATATAGAATTTTTTGTACAATTATTTTAACTAATTTATTTTTCAGACTGACGGTTACACGGAGTTTCATGATTTGCCGGTGAAGCAGATAGTGCAGCCGTACGTGACGGACGTAGAAGCGAGGAGTTCTGGGCAGACGGACACCGAGGATCATTCTGACGATTTCGCGAATGCCGGATTAAGTAGATCAGCAGTTCACGCCGACGAGGAGAGAGGATCGAATGGTGTTTCCACGACCGATTCCTCCTCGCCAGGATCGATTTATGCGACGCCGCTCTCCGAGACAAGTATCCGTTTAGAGACAACAGACAAGTATCCATTTAGAGAGTATCCAAGTCACGAGCCAGGGTACACCGAGGATGTGTTCCTTGTCGAAAATGCCGGCAGTTTTGGGCAGAAAGTCCGGCAGGATCACCCGCGTGACGGAACGATTGTCAGGACTATCATTCGGACCAGCGACGGCCGAAAGGATGAGTACATAAGTTTCCAGAAATCTTTCAGCAGCACTGTGTCACCTCTTGAAAATGAAGACAATCGTAGAGGGCCTTACACGTCGGCTATTGGGGAACCATTTGTGCTCGCGTTGAAGAAAGAAAGTAATTTGACAGTCAACCCGTCTCCCGATGACTCTAAAATAATCAAATTTGAAACATTCCCGAGGAATTCCGATGAAACTTTTGACAGTAAAAGCACAACGGAAGGCTCGCCGCCAGACAACATTGCTTCGATCCTCGAAAACGATGTCGTGCCTGAAATTCTTCCGACCCCACAAGCGAGAACATCCCGAGCGCATAATGATACCGTGGACGAAGAAACCACGGAGAAATCAGTAGAGTCTGAAAAATCTGAGAGCGTTGTGAAAACGTCGACGATTGTGGAGATCAGTCCTTCGTTTGAAGCGAGATTCTCAGGTCCCATCATAGTGCCCGACTTGCCCGATAGAGAAACTCAGGAGATGGTTGTTGATTATATGGACGATGCACCTGAAGCGTACAGTCCAGTCGAGAACGCCGGGATTACTTCGGAGACCAACACCAAAGGTTCCAAAGTAGCGGCTTCTGCCAGCATAACATCCTCTATCATGCTGAATCCCCTGCAAGTCGGAATCACCCTGATGAACGCTGAACAATCTGGTTTGACAAACGACGGCGAGCAATCAGCCGCGATGGACATCGAGGATTATCCCCAGGATTATCCCATGGACGATCTACAACGTCTAGCAACCGTGGATAAGGAATTTGTCAAGAACAATAGGAACCAATCGCGGATTGATTATCAGGATGTGAATTTTCAACGCGATGAGATCGAGAAGCCTGTTGAAGTCGACACGCAAAAAGTTTCCGACAACTCCGTCGAGATTCAAAAGTCCATCGAGCTCTATCATACCGCGCCCGTGCACGAGATCCATTATCCTCCGGAATACATTCAACAGACTGCAAACCTCGGTGTTATCGAAACGAACAATATTGGGAGTTTGCAGAGATCGAAGCAACCGTATAATCAGATCGAGCAATCAGAATTGCGACCAAATTACGATATTTATCAAGGTAATATAACGTTATCGATCGATTGCTCGCGATCATTTATTTATCTCATTTTAATTTAATTCTAATTCTTAAAAAAACTTGGTAAATATAACGCTGGATTATCAGCGAATATTAGCAAACTCTTAAATTTTCACCCTTGAACTTTAATCTTAAAGAGCCGTTTAGGGGATATAAGATTGTAAAAAATATAATAGAAATTATAATCAAAAGTCAAAATAATATATCTGTATTTTATTTTTATTTATCGATTTTATTCTCTATTTTTATACGGAATTATCGCTATATTCCGCTCGAAATCTTATATGAACGCAGAAGTTAAAGAATTGCCCTAATAATAATTTCGAGACTAATATTAACTTTCACCAAATTTATTCAACGCGGAAAAAAGTCTATATTATGCAAACCTAAATTAACATGCAACGACGGATTAATGCTCGCCACATGCGCGTAATCGTACTCGCATTATGATCGAAGCATGCATCAGCGCCACTATAAATTGCCAGTTTTCACCCATACGTGGTGGAATGCGGTAGACAATGCGTTAATAGTTAATATCGACTTCCGTTGCAGGTAACGACCAGGACGAAAAGAGCGTCATTAAAACGCACGCATCCACGCTCCCGCAGAAGTTTAATCGGCACGAATACAATGCCCTCGAGGATGACGTTGGCAGACCGATAGCCTCGTCTGTGGCCGCCGAATACTCATCGAGTACTTACGAGCAAGCGCCCCTCGAGTTGCAGCCGTTCCAATACAACGGTATGCAGTCCATTCTGCCGGCCCCGAATCAATTTGATGATACGTTATACGATCAGTCCAATGTACAACATAACTTTAACGGCAACGATAACGGCATACCGCCACGCGCAAAACCCATCGGAAGTTCGACGAGACAAGAAGTAGCGAGCGAGCCCGTAAAACAGTACGTACCAAGTACGTATCAGTATTCCGTGCAGCAGCCGCAAACCAATCAACCGTATGATCATCAGCACTCGTTCCGATCGCCGGAGATAAGACGACCGGAAGTTTCGCAACTTCTTCTTAGGATAATTCCCGAGGGATCGTCTGCGAATGGAGGCTTCCTGGTGCCGATCCCGCGCCCCTATCCAATCGAGAAGATCGTCGAGAAGACCGTTCACGTGCCGTACCCGATCGAGATCGAGAAGAAGATTCCGGTGGAACGGCTGGTTGAGAAGAAGGTGCCGGTACCGGTGCCGCAGCCGTATCCCGTGCACGTGCAAGTGCCGGTCGAACGTGTGGTGGAGAAGCAGATCCGCCTGCCACACATCTATCCGATCCACATTGAACGGGTGATCGAGAAGAGGGTGCCATATACGGTCCAGCGATTAGTAGTGCAGCCTCCTTCGTACCCGCTGCACGTGAGGCCAGCGGCTTACTCGGCATACCCGGCGGCACCGATCGAGCAGCCGACGCACTCAACGGTGCCGATAGAGAAGGCCACGGAGAAGCCGGCGGTTTCCTCGCGGCCTCCTCGGCCGTACCGCGCGAACACAGACAGACCGATTGACAGCAGCGGCTCGTTCGAGACCAGATTTACAAAATATTACCAGAAGCCGCAAGAGGCAGTCTTTGCCGGCGAGAACGCGAATCTCCACGGTGTTGCCGGCGGCCTGACGTTCGTGCCGCAGCCGCACAGCGAGACGAATACATCGCAGTTCTACAGCATTCCCTATGGCAGACCGTCAGTGTACGACTACAATATCGACGTCGGCAAGAACTACATTCCTACGGCACACTTTTCCAACGTGAAACTAGTGATACTGCCGAAGAAGTTCGGCAATCACATGATACTGCGACCGCAAACGGCCGCGCCGTCGTACACGATACCGTCCTTCGGACGGCAGATCCTGTACAATCTAGTGGAGAAGGATAAAACGGGCAAGGACGAGTATGTGGGTCCCGCACCGCCGCGCAAAACCTCGCAGAGCAAGTTGTTCCCTCAAACGAAGTCGCCGCAGTTCTCCACGAGCGCCGCTCAATCATTAGCCGCTCTGAGGAAATCCAGGCAGCCGGAAACGCAGCATCACGGAAGTTTTAGGCAATCGAAAATGGAGTATGGTTTCAAGCCGCCTATGGTACCGTCCATCCAGTACGACGAAAATACTGCCAGTAAAGTAGAGAATTAACGTAACGGCTTACGATAGTAATAGTAACATTAAACAAGCGTCTAAAGTGCGTTAAAAAAATGTCTAAGGGACTTTCCATTCTTTCAAAGGTTCTTAAGCACATTTTTAGATGTTTCTTGCACTCTTGTTATTTGACTATTTCAGAATGATTCATGAATATGCGATTGATCTATTAAAAAATAGATATTAATGTATGGATGGGAAAGAGCCAACTTACAATATTTCCTTCATATCGATGAAGATTTATTTGTGACACAAATTTTAGTTTTTTAATATTTTCTCTAATATGTATATTTATTATTGAAAATAATCTTTTTTAATCATTTGCTGTGTTTTCTAATTTATTTCGATTTTAATAGTGATTTTAAACTGTTTTGCAATTTATAATAGCGTTACATCTTTATTATATTTTATGGTAAGATGTTATATCTTGTATCTTATACCGTATTACCGTATAAATATCTAAAATTATTTTATTACTGTTGCAAAGAAATGGAGAGGAAAGCGATATAGTTTGCAAATATTATAACATATAAGATAATTTTTTACTATAATACTGTTAAATAGAAAACACGATTTATTATAATACCGTTACTGCTAATACAATACGATAATTACGACAATAAAATGGACGCATATGTAAGTTTTGTACAATATATTTTCTATTTTCATATGTCTTTCTTGCTGCGTTGTTTATTTCATACATTTTGATTCCATTTTTATTGCATATTATATTATATTAATCCAAATTTATTTTCTTATTTTTACAAACTTCTACCTCTTATATTGAGTTCTTATCAATCGTAAAGAAAACTAATACTTATAAGAAAATGTATTCAACTTCTTTCCCCTCCACTCCCTCAATTAGATATGTGTAGTATAGATAAAAAAATAAGATACACGAATTTCTTTACAAGTATTCTTACACACAGTTAGGAGGTAAAATATTCCCCTGAAAAAAATTGACTTTTATATATTATTTCGAAACATATACCGTTAAAATAGTAAGAGATACAAAAAATGTTTTAAACAAAAATTTTATGCGTTAAAAGCACTTTATAAAAGTGTACTCAAATTTTTCAAAATAGTCTCTACTATCCACTATTGTTTTCATAAATTAAAACATTTTTCTGACGAAATTAAAGCTCATTTACAGACAAATTTAATTATGTATAAAAAAATTTTTTGTACAATTCCAATTTATACATATATTCCAATTGCACAATCGGATAAAGAAAGCATTTGATTCTCTATTATTCTCTGACACTAATGCTGACTTTTGCTTGCAACGGGATCGCACAATCTACTTATATAAATATGGGCATGTTTTTTTTCTTTTTTTATACTTATTATAAATATTATACTTATGATAATTTGCAGCATTATTGTTTTAATTAGTCTTATTCTCATGTTGCAAATTTACAAATCTTATATTATCACTAATAGATATTATGCCTGCAGTAGATAGAATATAACGATATAATGAGCCTCAGAGAACTGAATTATCGACATAGATAATTACATAGATAATTATGGATAAAAAGAGGAATTATAAAATTTATCTTAAATATTTACCCCAACTGTATTAACAATAGCAAAATAGAGCTAACATCTTTATTCTGGTGTCTCGATATATCATTTGCTTTATTAATACGATCGATATAATCTCAAGAAAATGTTAAAAGTATATGCGAATGTGTATCTGTCTATTTAAATTTAAAGCAATACTTCGCAAGAGGAATAAGCATAATATTTGCAGTGCGAATAACACAGCGGAGTTTATTTCTTCCTTCCCACATTGCCCAATTATGTTTCACATTCGCCTAGCTAAATTGCATTTTCTATCTGCAATAAAATTTGGTAACACACTCTGTATCTCTGAGAGCATCGTTGCGTATCGCTCAGCGAGCCATGGCGCGATTTTCCGTAATGCCAGTATGTACTCGCAAATTACAGCTTGTTGTTTGACTCGTTAAAAAGTCTGGCAAACAGCATTTAACGTAGCGTGACGATTTAATAATCCACACCTTAAACGTTAACAAGTCGTATATAAAATGTTTAGCACTTGCACAGAGATGCGGCCAGGCATTTCTGTATCATATAAACAGACTCGTGTAGCAAATGAGACGTCGAAATTAACATAAATGGATTTTCCGCGTATATACGTCGAATATATGGAAACCGCACGTTTGATACATCTCATTTCGATATCATTTTCCATGAAAATATCCCTCTATAAAATGTAAATATCATACCGTCATTACACCCGGCTACTGAATAATCTGCATCGCTGATGGTATTCATCACAGTGCAATTGGAATGCTCGGAGTATTGGTTCTCTAAACGGTATATTAAATAAAATCGAAGAAAATAATTACCAAGAAAATCTTAAAAATGTCAAGCTTATTATTAATTAAATAATTTAATGAAAATAATGCTCTCCTCCCCTCTTTCACTCTTCCTCTCTCTATGGATTTAATATCTAAAGTACATTTTTATCGCATTATAGAAAAATTATTATTCCAGCCGCATATATGAGTTTATAATTAAACAATCATTGTACGGACCAATTGTTCCAACTTCTTGATAAGCTAACTAACAGTTAAATCATACGTTTATCTTTGTCTAATTTGAAGGAGAAACAAAGAGAGACATATAATTTAACTATTAGTTAGCTTACCAAGAAGTTGGAACAACCGGCCCTAAATGTGTTAAAGTTCGTACCAGAAGTAAAATTGAATTTCTGAGAGTTTTGATGATTTCGAGGGGAAGCGATCGGGGCACTCCCTCGATTCTAATGACGGGCGAATCTACTTTAGCTACTTATCCGCGCTTTTTTGCAAGTCATCCGGCATGAACCGACAATCATCATTCGAGCTCGTCGGCTTTATGCGCACAGTGGTGGGATTCCAGCGATCCGGCCGGTGGTGAGGACGCTGATGAGGGAGAGATTGCGTGACCGCCGGCGCTGCATTGCGAAACGGAATTATCCGCCGTTAGGTAATCATAGGTAAGAAGAGCAAATAGCGTCAAATTTAAATCAGATTGTATCACCGCGCGGCATTCCTGACCGGTGGCTCTCCAGCTCTGCCGTAGAAAGCAAGCAACGCGTGAAACGCATCACTTAGGAAAGTCTCACTTGAGTTTAAGTGCCAGCACGGGTACCCCCCGTCAGCTCCGACAGTCTTTGAAGATGACTGTCGTGTTGCACGCACGGCGTATGTATCTCGTGTAGTAATAATAATGATCTATCATAATAAAAGTAATATATAAGAACCAATAATCTAATATATTACGTATTTAATAATACCTAATATAGAATATTTATAATTATAATTTATAATTATAATAAAATCTTTTCTTCGCCAGTAAATAGATAAAAACAACAAAAAGTTAATTTAATTCGACCTGACTGGCCAGATGTATTATACTAAGAAGGGCAGGTCGAATTAAATTAACTTTTTGTTGTTTATAATTATAATATTATAATATTATAATTTATAATAAAAATAATGTTTCTTATAGTATTTATTTGTACATTAACTAGTTTCACTAATTTTTCATAAAATTTCAGAAACAAATATTAGTTTGATAAGCATTTTTTAATTAATCGAAGTTCAAATTCATTTTTAAATGTTATTTATTATACATAATACAGAATATATACTTTTGCGATATCGCTTTTATTAACAGTATACGTAAATACGGTAAATACGTTTACGAGGTCGACTTAAAGGCGATTCCGTATAATGCACCGTCAACTTGCTGACAAATTGTGGGATAATTCGCAAACGGGACTGTTGTTTCGTCGAGACGAACGGTGTGTGTCATTAAAAAGGAATAAACTTCTGCGAGACCGTATCGCATGTAAAGAACGACGATCCGTCTGGGTGGCCCCGTCGCAATGTTTTTGTCATCCTTCATTAAATCACAACGGTGGTCCCTCTATACTAATATACAATGCAATTCAGATGTGTTACAATGAAAAATATATAAACATCAAATTAGTTCAGACAAGCGGAGAAAGGTATAGAAAATGCTAAATCAATCTGTTCTTTAAATGATATATTGTCTTTTTATATATATACAAACTTATATCTTCCTCATTATTATTCAATTAATTTCGAATGAATTTTATGTTAAGAGAATCTTAACTTTATTCAGATCAAATCTTAGGACGTTGCGAAAGAATAATAGTGCAATAAAACTTCGAAAAAAGAATTTAATTTTTGACAAATACTGGGGGCACCAAATATACATGACTTATTACATGACTAAAGAATAAAAGATAATTACTGGAAAATAATAATAGATAATTATAAAGTTACAAGTTACAAAAGATAAAATCCAAGGAAGAGAGTAGTTACTTTTTAGCAGTCTTTTAGTAGTTGCATATAACTCTGATTTTCAAAATATTCTATACTGTCATAATTTTAAAAAATTTTAAATTAATATTGCACAAATATGTTACTTTAACTTATTAATTTATTATTATTCTATGTTGCTACGTGCCGAAAATTTTATTGCATTCAAAATTAAGCATATTGTTGAAACTTCTAGTTTTTAAATTTGTCATGAAAATTAAGATTAATAATAGAATCAATATTTGATTACAAAAATTTTTACAACGAATTCTTTCGAAAATTGAAAGTTCCATCAATCTATTTTAATCCTGAACGGAGTTAATCTTATTTAGCACCTCACGTATAGTAGCGAGATAAATCACATTAAAATAGCCTTTCTTTACAACTTCAACTTTAAATTTCTCAAGATTGTGTCACGTAGAGCATTTCTAAAGTCATAATCCTATTGAACACGAGAAAAGTCGCAAGGAATGGTTATTCCTTTCTTTGGGTTTCCTTCTTGTTAAACTCTGCTACCGAGCATCCCATATGCATCTTTCTTACGCATTTCTGTTAATGCTACATGAGCAGATAAAGTATGTCCATAATTGGATCCGCCGTAAGCGAAAGGATTAACCCGCCGTTTGGGTCTTACGCGGTCTAACTGCTTGACGTAACGAGCCACATACGTTGCGGCATTAGCATATCGTTACGGTTGTCGGTGCACGTCGGTGCAGGCATATTAATATTACGAGGATGATGACACCCCGGTTGCTTGCGTTACATGCGGAGATCTTTCAAGGACACGCGGGATCGGCGTGCGTATTCACTAAAGAAAAGAAAAATGAAAGGTGAGAGAGCGTCGTTAGTAATGCTCCAGATGAACGTGTGCCCTTCCTCGTGCGCGCACGCGGTGACGACGCATACAAAGAGGATCGAAAGGCAGGATTTACGGAGCGAACGGGCACGCTGAAGGATCTCGCATAATTAAGACCCGATTGCGCAATTCTCAAAACGGGAGCGATGTTACACTCGGCTACTGTGCGTTCTTCTTCGTAATCCTAATTCAGGGGCGTTTATATCCGCGCCGTTCGAACTGACGCGTATATAGACGATTGTTCACGGATTAAAATCTCCGCGATCACTCAAATCGGTTTATACTTCGCAATTTAGCTTGGCAATGGATAGTAGCCTTGGCTATTAAATTAGCATTTTCCATGTAATTTGATAAGCAGCACGCACGTTCGCGTTATACTGAAAGCTCAATGATTTTGTTTGTAATTCTATTAATTTAAAATTTGTCATTCCTATTTGATGAATTGATAACTGTTTGAGTTAATAATTAATTACGAATTTTTATAAAGGAATCAAAGACTATTTATGAATTATAAATTGTAGAAAATGACAGATTTCTCAAACACGGATTCATAAATTAGTCTAAACGATCTATAAAGACAAATCTTTAATTGATTTATCAATTTAAAATTTTTTAAATTCATCCATATGATTTTATCAGTCCTCAATCAAAAATTATTTACTACGATTATCCGATTTTAAACCATTTTTATAATATTAATGATAATTAATATAACTATATACACGGAGAAAATTTTATATTAAAAATTACTATGTATGGCAGTAGTCGTGGACTATTGCTGGAATTATAAAAATTTTTACTATGTAAAACAATAAAAAACATAGTAAAAATTTTTTTATAATTTCAGCAATAGTCCACGGCTACTGCCATACATAGTAATTTTTAATATAAAATTTTCTCCGTGTACAGCTCTCAATGTCTTCCTGCGCGCCTTCTTCTGTACAACCCCCCCTTCAACTCCCAACGCCCACAACTCCCCCGTCGCGTTCTTTTTGGGGGTCCTGCACGTCTCTCGGTAGCTAACGAGCTCGTTCCCGTGGACCCACTCGTGGACTCGCGGCCGTTGGTCCTGCGACTTTAATTAAGACTCAATTGCCTAATTAGTCCGCTCGAAGAAGGCGAGCAGCGGCGCGCCGCGCCGCGGGCTGTCCCACGCGATGAAGTAATCAGCTTTCTCCGCGGCGTAGACGCGCTTCGATTCGGATCCGCTCTGCTCTGCTCCGTTCGTCAACGCTCGCTCGCTCGCTCCTGGGGCCCGAAATCACGCGAGCCGGCCGAGAGAACAATGGGAAATAAAGCGCGGACTTTCCACACGCGCGACCTCCCTATGTGAACTGGAGTACATGCGGCCGCCGTCTCTTATACTGCCTACGCTGCCGCTCGAGCGAGTCCCTCGGCTTGCCTCCCCCGACGGTGGCGGCAGCGACAGGAAACGGATCTTCTCCGTGGAAGCGGAGAGACGAGAAAGGGAGAGAGAGAGAGAGAGAGCTCTCTATATAAGCACCAGTATGCGCGCCGAAACGTCACCATATTTCAGCATTCAGTCCAGTGCTCTTCTTCCACTCCACACGGTGTCCGAAGCGTCGTCTCCCGCACCACCACCCACCCCCGCGATCTCCGTTCCCCGAGCATGGATTCGATAGTGCGACAGGTAATGCACCGCGCGAGAATGGTGCAGACTCGTGATTCGGTTAATCGACCGGCTATCAGTTGGGCTCTTATCTTTCTGTCGGGGGAAGCTTCTGGATCCGCCGTGCGGTCGCGGGTGTGATCTTCCGGGGGTTTCTTCCGCGCCCCAAGTGTGATCGCCAAGCGAGATGACGATCCGCCGTGAGTCTCTGGCAAGGATTAATGTCAGTATAATTTCGCTGAGTACGATCTCGCCGTAAGTACGCGAAAAAGGAATTTATGTCAAACGTCGTGCCTTATTTATTCGCGAGTAATCATAAAAGTCATTGTTGCACGTATCTACCCCTACAGCACAAAAATTGCAGCAACATTGCAACAACATTGCAGTAACATTAAATATTGCCGAAATGTTGCAGCAATGCTGCAATTTTTGTGCTGTAGGGGTAAATATGAAATTGTGTCTCAGCGAAATTATATCAGCATTAATTCTTGGTATCTGGTATTGGAGAAACGCATGCAGTTGATTGGATTGGCATCGGGTATTTGTATTGAAGCTTGTTTCATAAAACTTTTAATACATTGAGAAAAGAGTACTTAAAAATTTATTTGTGAAATATAATGCCTATTTCACAGAAATAGGCTTTATTTAAATACGGCGAAATGAAATTTTATTTCTAGCAAATAAACCGTCTAATGAGAAAAATTAAATATATTTCACAGAAATGTATATTCCGTCATCATAGCTAAATTTTTTTATAACCAATAAATATCGATATATATTTCTGAATATTTTGACTTTTTTTCTCAGTGTACTAGAACTATATACTTAAGTGATGTAAGTTTCTAATTTATAGGATAATTTGTATAAAATTAATTGTCAAGATTAAAGTCTGAATCTTAAAATTAGAGGAGGTAGAAAAGAATTCGTACTGTAGGAAAGTCAGGACAAGGTGAATGTCTTATTACTTAATTTGCGTGAGAAATTAGATATTACAAAGATCAAGAGAGAATATAAATGTACAAACGAATACAAAGCTGAATTCTTTTTAAAACTTATATAATTAATTTCTCACTATTGTTTGTCATCATAATTTATTGAGTACATTTCACACAATATCAAAGTGTACTTTTTGTCCTCGGTTATTACTTAATATTAGAAGTATTCTGGGTTTATGAAATGAGATCTGAAGTCACTTTAAAGTGTAAAATTTGAGATAATATTTGGGATAACATAAAATATTTTTATTATATCGAGTAATACCTGATAATCTTCATCATTTAATTATGTTTAGCATCGCACATGTACATTTCATTCTATTTCTTTGCTTCTATTATATTGCTTCTTCTTTGCTTTAAATAGAGATTGAAAGCAATCGATATCAAAAATCGATCAGTATTAATGTATAATATATAAGTTTAAATATTGACATTTATATTAATATTTAAATAACATTAACATGTGTGTATGTATAGGAAAGGAGGAAGAGAAAGAGAAAGAGTTTTTAAAATATTGAATTATAGAAAAATAATATACATATATTAATCTAAAATTATAAAAATGTTCAGACAAAAAATTTAATATTAATTTCTTAGTAACGTCAAATTGATAGTAATATGAAACATAAATTTCTTATATAGTCAAAAGATTAAACGAAACGAAATAATAAGTTTATAAATATTTTATTTATTTATTATATTTGTTTACTTTAATTATTAAAAGTAAATTTAAATTAATTGTTATATAAAATTTTATATATTATATACAGGGTGTATCATAAGTCACGCCCGATCTCTAGAGAATGAATTGACGAAGTCAAAATAAGTCGAGAAAATCAAGAATGACGATTTTACGTTTGAACCCTCTTTGAAGAGAAAACCTTCTTGAATCTTCTTTTAACAAATCATCGATTTATGATATAATAATGTACTTGTGTATACTTATGTATAACTTATGTTAGTATACTTACTTTGTATAACTTATTGTTATCGAAACAATTACAAATTTTTAATTTCAATAAAAATAATAATCTAAATAAATTTTTGATTATTTGATTGTAACTCTTTAAAGAAGGTTCAAATGTAATTTCGTCATTTTTTATTTTCGACCTATTTTGACTTCGTTAATTCATTCTCCAGAGATCGGGCGTGACTTATGATACACTGTGTATTATATTGTATGTATAGTAAATTTTATAATTAGATATTTAAAGAAATTATTATATATATGAGTAAAGAAATCTTTTTTATTCGTTTTATAATATTACAAACTTATTATATAAGTTTAAGCTTTGTAGTATTATAAAATGATACTTGGTACAAAGACTAGATATAAATTCATACAAAAAAAACAATCAATACATAAAACAACAATTAGATTGATAATATTAAAAAATAAAGAAGCGATAAGATAATAATATACTTGAAAGTAAGAAAAAAATTATGCAGATTTGATATTTTTAATATGTCAAACTTCTTAACAAATGTTAACAGTAATATACTCATTAACACTGTTATTATTAGGACAATACTTTAATTTGTATATTTGTACATATGTGTTGCATATATGTGAGGTACATTGAGATGCGTTGGGATTAATACGTTGTAATTATGCTAATGCACACAATCATTTGTACACTTGTACATGTACTAAAGCAGAGAAATTTAGTTAATTAATTGGTATAGGATAAAAGGCATTGATTCAGGTTGCTTTCATTAATAGAATTCTTTTTTCTGGAAGGTGCTAGTTTATTAAATGTATTATTTAAAAAATTTTTTTACATCTCACGGATGTATAAAATTCCATATTATACCCAAGCAGCACAAAATATTGGGCCAATGTTATATTTCCAGCGGCCAACGTTATATTTCCAGCGGCCAACAGTTGGCCAACTATTAAGTGCTACTCGGGTAGATTCCATTAATTATATATTTTAATATCATATATATGTATATATAAAATATATGTTTAAAAAATATATATAACATATATAAAATATGTATATAAAATATATATATAATATATATGTAATACAATGCATCAATTGAATAATTACGACTCCTTTGTAAGAATTCGGCTTAATCAACCGTTGCAACACTCCACGAAACTAATTTGTGCCCACGTGAGATTTTATCTTCGCTTATACTCAAACATTAGTGTGCTAAAGCAGCTACTTAATTATCTGAAAAATCGTGCGTATGAAAGACGTTTTCCCGCGGAAAAGTTACGGATTACGTGCCTAAGAGCTCTCTGATTCCTTTACCGTTAGGTTTAGTCTTGCATCAGTTTTTAAAGTGCCGGTGATGTAATATCGTGCACCTTCTCACGATACTGCAGAAACGAGAGAAGAAAAGATAGACGCGCATGAGTCTAATTTCCCGCCTACGCAACGTGCGCGTTGTTGATCATCTGACGTTCTCATCTGACGCATGGAAAGCATCCCTGGGAATTCATCGGAAATATTTTAGGGACTAATTAGCGTTCCGCTGACAGTAAAGTCTCTCGTTTGTACCCGCATATTACTTTGCTATATATTTAACATAGCACGCGGGAAGACTATACGTGTTAACATCTGCGTGTAGATGCCTGCATATATTACGAAGATAAATTTCTTTTGTTCCCACAATTGATTTAATTCAGATCATTTATGTTAGCTAATATTAAAAAACAATAAACGCTATAATAGTCTTATATACAAAAAACAATATATAGAGATCTGAGAAATTTGAGATTTTAAAAAATTTTGTTTTTTTTTTAATTTATTCCTTTCATAGCAAAGAAATTGACTGCAAAGGTAACAGTCCTAATTATTTTAATGTTGAATAGAAATAATCGATAAATATTTGTGTCTCTCATTTTGGGATTAAATATTTATCGCTCTAGACAGAATTGGATATTTATCCCTCCAAATAGAATTTAAATTTCCCGAGTAGGTTTAAATATTTATCTCACTCTAGCAAAGAGTTATTTGCTATATTTAAAATTTTATAGACGAGGAGTTAAATTGGCATCATTTATGTCTATGCATTTTTATTAATTTTTAATAATATTCTTTAATGATATTCTTATAGGTACTGTTCGCCCTGTTGGCGAGCATCAGCATCGTACTCTGCGAACCACCCCTCAGCAATCAGTACGGCGTTCCCGGAAATTACGCAGGTGGAGGTCATCATGGGGCACAAGGTGGTGGGAACGGATTTGGGGGCCATTACGGCGGGCATGATAATCAGGATTACACAGATAATGAGGTATTTGTAATGCATATCTGTGTGTCTAAGCAACTTTTAATGAAATTGCACACGCGATTGAAGACAATGTATCCCATGCCCCAATATGTCTTCATCATAACTTTGTTGTTTTTTTATACACTTGCTAGAACATTCTTCTTTCGAAATCGAGAAATTAATTTTTTCTTAACGATAATTAATGCCGTGCTCATTAAAATTTTTTTTTAAATATCCGATATAAAATATTTGTAATTATTATAAACAATTCTCTTAAAGTAATTCCAAATTAAATGAATGAAGCTATAAAGTTCAATTATTTGATAATAATGCAAACACTAATACAGATATACCGGCAAAATGTAAACGAAGTAATTCAGATTTTTTGCAGAGACGAGATATTGCAATTGTCCGATTAAAAATTTATGCAATACGATCTGACATAACGTGGGATCGAATCTCGGCCTATCATCTTTGATCTTCATTCGATGATTACTTCAATAGCTGGTGCAACACGTTTTGCGAAATCAGGCTTCAAATTGCGTGATCGTAATTAAACTAGACGCTCGTTAAGTAATTAAGCGGTGCGTTTTTTTATTGATAAATCATTCGGAAAATAATGCGAAATAATTAGTATCAATTAACGCGACGGAGAAACGTTTTTATTACTTCTAAAACGTCGTCGGTGACTTTCGAGGTTGCGATTTCGATTATGAATTTAAGGTGACTCACGATAGATCGATATTCTGTCGATGATTTTGAGGATTGCATAATCCGAAACATTAAGGAAAAAGCATATTACGTCATCAAGACGCTCTTTTGTTTGGAGAATTCAGTGCTGCTTTCTAAATCTAGGTCCCTGCTCCTAATGTACGTATCGCCGTACGATTATTCTGACGGCTCTTGCGAAAACGCGAGGCACTCCCGAGGTCAAAGTTGAATACTTCGGATCTAGATTCGGTCATGTCTTGGAAGTAACATTGAACCTTTCGGTTAAAGAAAGATCTGACCTCATTACGTAAACCTCGTCCGCAGAAGTGCGCTCTGAGCTTGAACTATCTCTATTTTCTGAATGACCTCACGATTTTTTGTAGGCGGTGAGTAGGATGACGGATCCTGAGATACTTAATGTTATATTGTGATCGAGATGTTTCTCTTTTATCTTATACAATCTCTCACGATTGGCTGATATCATTATAAGATACTTATACTGCCTACTTATCTCAAATTGGCATTGGCTACATCATTTCTTACAACGAGAGGTTTACTACGAAACTTTCAGTAATAATCATCATCGAAAAAGAAAATTCTTTGGTAATTGAAATGTTTATAAATTAAATCAATAATAATTAAAATTTGATATAAGAATCGTGACACATATATTTAATATTAAAAAATACCAGCCTGCATACAGTTAATAACTTGCTTGTTTTAAAATATCTCAATGATTAAAAATTAAAATATCTCATTTTTGTACAGTCTTTTAATCCTATAATTTACTTTATTTATTTATATATAAATTAAAGTTACTTAACTACCGGAACAAAATAACTAATTATATTTAAAAAGGTATATGTCGTGAGAAGATATTACAGTGGAATGCAGTCTATGGAAAAATTAAATTTCTTGCCGTTTCTCGCATCTTGATTAAAAAAAGGATCACCGTATCTCTCTCTCGTAAAAGCAAATCAGCGCTTTGCACAATATACCTCGCAATCAATTGGGTTAAAAATCTACGATCGAAAGATGCTTATACGCGTTCGGCTCTCGGCTTACCACTCATACTCGCCACATTGTTTGAACACGACGCGATTACGTTAATCGAGGATCGACGCATCGCGTTCAAGTGTCTCGAGATGCTACAAATTCGAGTCCGAGAGCGAGAGCGTGGCGCAAACGGGGATGATGTAACAATATTAATAGGGTGAACCGCGACCGCGGGCATAATTCACGGTAAATCGTTATTGCTGGTTAGCTAATCGTCCCGGGGATCTGAGCGCGCTCGCGAGACGCGCGTTCGCATCTCGCGCGGATCTGCCCGTCGGCGAGCGAGCCGCTGACTGGTGATAGTAGCGGTGATGGTTGTGTGTGCCATGAGCCAGATTAAATCGCGACGGGCTTCTCTTCAGCATCGTCGTCCGCTCTACTTTGCCGGGACGAAGGAAGGAAAGCTTGTCGTCCTGACTAGAAGTTGCGTCATTGCCGCATTAATAATGTGCATCCATTCGATGTTTTTTTTCATTCATCATCTTTCCTCATCTATCTCTTCACTTTTACATCTTACATTCTTTCTCTACATACATTCTCTGTCTCCCTCTCTCTTTACCTCTCGTTCTTCCTATTATTTTGTACGAAAAGATAAAGGGGAAAAGAAGGAGTTCGCAATCATACACGTTCCGATTTTGCTTCAGCCTAAGGCCTACGAGTTCGGTTATTCCGTGAAGGATCAGGCTACCGGAAATGATTTCGGTAGGCAAGAGACGAGCGATGGCGAGACCGTTCGCGGCGAATACAGAGTGCAGCTTCCGGACGGTAGGACGCAGATTGTCACTTACACCGCCGACTGGAGGACCGGTTTTCACGCCGATGTGAGATATGAGGGTACCGCGAATTATCCGGACCAGTACAATGCGCAGAACACCGGGTACAATGCTGGTCAAGGCTACCAGGGAAATCAAATCGGCAGTGGAGGCGGATATACCGGAGGTGTGTAGCATAGAACGTTTAACAAAAAAAAGTCAATTAAAAAGATAATAAAACAGCATTCCTAGAAAATAAATAGTATTCATCAAACGAATGAAAAATATCCAATCAACATCAATCGATAAATTAATCTTATCTCAGCGATAAAAATGAATATAATATAATCTCAATATATGTGTAATATATAATTAATATATATAATATAATTTTAATATCAAATTTCAAATTGAATAGGCATATGAGAGTCAACGCAGTAATCAATGCGCAAAAATCAACGTAATGTTATTAATTTAATTCATATAACAAATTGTTGGTACAAACGATTCATAATTTTAATAATTCGGGTGACTTGCTTACATTTTTATATAGAATCATATGTTTCTTTTTAAATGAGATTGATTTGTCTCTTGTTACTCTCTGTAAATATTAAGAAAGGATTATCAAGAAGCGAATTTTTTACGAAAAGTTACATGTCTCGCGTGGAACCAAATAACTTGATGTTAAATATCTTACTCCTTTTAAACATCCTATATAATTTTTATTATTGTTAGAGCTTCCGCGTGTGCAGTTACATTATCTCTCGATGTTTTCTATTCAGCAGGTAACCAGGGCGGTTACCAATCCTACCAATCGGGCGGTGGACAATACAACGCCAACAACTATAACAACTACCAAATTCCAGGCTCCAATTCCATAGACAGCAGTTATAACAATTTCGGTGGAAGGAATACTTACCCAGGAGCACCGTCACCTACATACGGTCCTGCTTTCCATTAGAATACATAAGAAAATATTATATAGGATATACCGATTCCGCGCAGTGTGAGCGCAGTCTTTTTTCCAATAAAGACATTTTTTCAGAAAAATTTCTTATTTGTATAACACCATCAAACACCTTAATGGCTTACCGTGGTGAAGAAGAATTGCGCTTTATATTCAACTTTCCGTGTATCCGTCCATCTTATTTCTACCAATCGCACGTATCTTCGACAATTTCATCATTGTCTCACGATGTGAAGAGTCATGGCGACAAGTGATGTGATCAAAACGTTGCGACATCGAATATCGCACAACGAATGTGTGTGACAGGCATTACACTTCCGTTATAATTATATAGTTGATGAGAGAGCGCATCTTGATTATTCAACCCTGCCCACTTCATTCGTCCCATGTTTGTTTCGCATCTCGTAGGAAATAATCTCGGAGAAGATAGAGACGCGCGCCCCATATTTGTCTTGCGTTTCTCATAAGGATAAGATGAGATAAAACTCTTTCCTGTGAACAGTTGTACTCGAGGTTTACGGTAGATGCATTTCTCTTTCGTGTAAATTGTGCCATTCGGAAAAGAAATTCATACAATATTCCTTTGCTACATTAAAAAAAATACTCTCCAAGGAACTAAAATAGTAACGTTTTTATTATTTAGTAAATTTGTGTTAATTAAGTCATTTTAAATTTCAACTATGGTTTATATGTCTTTTGGTAAACGAGCGCTTTCTAGTATATAATGAATAATTATTTGCAAAAAATATAGGCTATAGCTTTTTTTCTTATTATGTCAAGTTCAACGCTTGGGTTACTCGTAAATACGTCGTCAGAAGATGCTGCTGTTTTGCATTATGTCATCAGGAAGTTTACGTGCGCGTTCGTGGAGATAAACTTTCTCCAACGTGTAACACCTAAATTGTACATTGCAAATTTCATTAAATCGCAAACATACATTAGCATATGTATAAAAGTATCTGCGCCATTATCATTCTATATGATCATATCACGTTAATAGCATAGTAGGAATATATAAGATAATTTCGCAAAATCAGTTCATTTAATCTGCATACGAGATTACTTTAAATAAAGGTTTAGAAAGTTAATTTGATATTCACATTAATTGCAATAATATAATCTTTAAGCTACCGCTACAGATGTTTGCAAATACATATATATGTGTGCGTGAGTAACATGAACACATATATCTTAATTGCATTAAAATAAAATTATATCTAAATACAAAATTTATGATAAATATAAAATCAAAGTGAAAATGAGACAATTATTTAACGTTATTTTATATGCAAATTAAATAAACTGATTTTGCAAAATAAGATATTATAAAACATTTATATAATAAATATTAAAATTAAATAAAAATCACGTATTAATATCACGTTTCTAATGAAATAATAAAATATGGACGCGAAAAAGCTGAAACTTTGCCGTCTGCTAAAGATTCCTTAAAATATTCTCTGCAAGAATAGATATCCATTTTTTAATACTGAGGATTCATCATACTCTGAAGCATAAAAATGTTATTCTAACATAAGGGTGGTATAACGGAAGTAAAGTAACAAAGATAATCGTGCGCACGTGGATGTCCTCATCGTAGATCTGGGCTATTACAAATTTAAAACGGATCGAATGGAAGCGAGATATCTAGGATAATTGCGTACACGCGAAAAAAAAATCCGCAAGATTTACGAGTTTACCCGCGAACGAACAAACCGGGGATATTCCAACCATGTTTATTGGTCCTCCCTGGAGAAAGTCACCGGGTGCATTTTTGCCTAAGTGCGACTCACGTGAATCCACAGACCGATTAAGAAACGCTTCGTTAGGGGATTCCTGTTTGATTTCATCTTTACTGCCCGCGATTGCTCCAATAATATATTTCTCCGCACGAGAATCTCTCCCCTTCTAATTGACTCGTATGTCGAGAGACGCGCGTAATGAAGGAAATGGTCCATTAACTCCATATGTGCCTCTGAATCTTTATACAATCGAATAAAAGAATGCAAAATCTTGCAATCTCGTATATATTCTATTAGAATTTACTAAAGTTTACTAAAATCGCGACGTATACATAAATTATTTATTTTCATATTGTTTAAGATATTTTACATAATCTAAAATAATACTAAATATTTAAAACAAATTTTATGTATTACAATATTATTAGAAGACATCGAAATAATTTACAGATTTGCAAAAATACATATACCTTAATATGACTTACACGTCAAGTTCTTATATCTCATTTTAGTCTTAAGCTTATTTTACGCAGCTTAAAGTCTGCCTGAAGTAATGAATTTTCTTTCAAACTACATGTTGAATAGAAGCGCTTTATGAACAGAAGAAGCCATAGATCACTTAACGTTAATTATAAATTAATAGTGCATATTCGAATACTTGAATAGTTGCATTGATTTCATGTCTATTTTTAAAGATTTAATTTTTTAATAATATTTAACGGTTCCTTATTTTTATTTTTATTCGTCTTTGTTGCATGCAGAATTGGATACTTCTTCATGTATATTTTTATCTCTTTAGAGAATCTCATTATTCAAAAAATGATCGCTGTGCTTTAAAACTCTTGGTTAGAAAAAATCGCGATATCAAATAATTTCTCGACGGCCCTGAAATGTCTTATTCAAGCACACCTTTAGAAATGAATGTAAGTCTAGTGGACCCGAAAATAGACATCGAGTTGAACTACTGTTTCTTGTTCAGACACCTTTACACAAGGCATCTAGACACCGATCCCCACCCTGGCTTACTTCACGTACGTGGAATCTTGCTTCTTGAGAAGTGACGTATCCGAGCTACATCAGATCTGATGTACCTCGGCCACGGGCTGAAGAAAAGAGGCCCGGCAGAAGAATAATCACGCATACATATCTGCGATGCGCGTGTAGCGCATGCGACGAGCCTTCCGCATCGCGTGGAGTATTGCGTAATCCCCGTTTATCCCCGATTACAGAGCAAACCGCGCATTCGCGAGCCTTCACTCGGATGAGTTACGTGGCCACCTATCTGCACCGCGCTTCTACCTGCCGATGCCGTACTCGATGCCGGCCATAATTAGTAGCAATTATGCCGAGATTAATTAAGCACCCCCGATCGCCGCGTTTATCCAGTATCCGTATTGACGAATCGTGTTGCCACGCGATCGCGCGCGTTTATCCAGCGAAAAGTCAAATCGTAAAACAAATTCAACTCTATGTAACCCATAGAGAATCAAATCCTACTGTTTAGATTTGGCAGATCACAAATATAATACATTTACGAGAGAAAATTCTTCACTCTATTCCGCTAATATTTATTTAATTTATGTCTTCATTATTTATGCAGCTTTCATATTTTGACAATATCGGTAGTAGGAATAATGGACAATCACGTGTAAAATTTCGCATTCTTTGTCAGACCGATACGTCTTAGGCGGCATAAGAGGTTTAACGAGATTGGAACTCTCTTGCTCCAGCGTTCGCGTGTGCGTGAAGTCGTTAACGAAGCAATGTGCACAAGTAGGCCGAAGTAGGTGATCGTGATGAATGGAAAGATGGCCCACGCATATGCCGGAATCCGACAGTGTTTGTGAAACAGCTGATTAATGTGATGATCGATGTCTTCGGATTAACCTTATGATACGTACCAAATTTTGAGCCTTTATCTCCCAAATTGTCCGAGAAGAAAAGAACAGATGCTGCTGTCGCAGCAAGAATCAATAATAGAAAGGACAGAACATAATCAAGAGTCTTAAAAAACACTTTTGGAAGTTTCTGAAAAAAAAAGTAATTTCCAGAAATTATATAATCGTATAGACTCGCTAGTATAAATTCAGCTTAGAGTAGCGTGATGTGCATCGTATCATATTGTAATGCCCTTATTCTCATATAATATAAGTCTTACGTAATGCATAAAATCGCCCAAAATTGTTAAAACGTGCGGCGAAAGGTCATTACGTACCTTTTCGGTACCATGCCGACAAAATTTGCAATTTCGACGAAATTACTGCCGGCCGCATGCATATCTAATTTGTAGCAATATTCCGAAACAACTTACCATAAAGGTACCACCATTACATTATATTGTAATTACGAGGTCACCGAAAAAGAAGTACTTGAAGTTCGCGGTGTGCAGTTAAGCCTATTGGTGATCAATTGACCAACCACTCACAGATCACGCAAGCACGTAAATTGATATACTATATATCCTTGAAAAAATTACTTTTTTAAAAAAAAGGCAAAAAGGTGCCGAATGCACGCGCTTGTTGAAAAAATTATCGGAGAAAAGAATGAAAATAAGATATTTATTTTAGAGTATAAAAATATATCATCGTCTGGTCTATTTTTTAATGCAAGAAGTAATCTGCAATGTATTGGCGTATCATCTCTGTCGCTTTTTGTCGAGAATAAAGATATATAGATACTATAAGTATGTAGATATATACTTTGTTATAGATCAACGATATTATATAAGAACAATCCCACACAGCACAAAAATGTTTCAGAAACGTTTCAAAGTTTCAGAAATGTTTCAAAAACGTTTCTGAAACTTTGAAACATTTCTGAAACATTTCTGTTAAGTTTTGTGCTGTGTGGGATACAATACGGAGAAGTCGCTACATTTTTGTGACATTACAAATTTAATTACATTTTCATACAATGACATTTAGATAATATTACCTTCACCAATTCGTATATCGATATTGTAATAGTAATTTACTTAATTTTATAAGACGCGTAGCGAATTTGGCATCGAGCCGTGTAGGGCAAGGCATTGGCAATTAGAAGTTGCGGTATTTAATATGTAGTGTTCATATCAATCGACAGGCATTCGATCGAATATCATATATAAATTAGAAATTCAAATAAAATGTGGAGTACAAAGATATTTTCAGAATCACTAATGTGCGATGTTGGTAATAGATATAATAACAACTGCAGCAAAGTGCATATTAGTAAAGCAGTACGAGTGTAGTTTCAAATTGAACTTACCGTAAGATCTTTCTAAGTACACACAGCATAGAGTAATAATGATAGTAATAATATTCGTTAATCATCATCCATTAGATTCTGCATTACGTGTGCAACACATAAGATAGCGTGCTTATTGAATTCATGAATTCACGAACACCGTATCATTAGAAGAAAGGTATCCTATTCCTTGTGTGCTACAATGTGCTCTTCTATAATGATATTGTTCGAACGGAAAAGAAACTAAATGCTAGCGTTTACCAAAAAAACGAAAGCGAAAATCTCAATTGACACGGATGTTCAATCAACAAATTTCACAAAATAATCTTAAATATATCGTATTTTATTATAGATAATATTATTTCTGATGCTAAAAATATTTCAGACTTGCCAAAATACATTTTATCAATTCTTTGACCAATATAAAGCTCTTGTTTTCTTTTATTTACTGCCATATCAAATTATGATATTGAAAGCAAGAAATTATGTAAATTTTTTACATTATAAAAATAAAATATTTTTTTATTAAATTCTTATTTATTATCCTGTGTTAAATTTATGTATAAATTCAATCTGCTGTGTCTTATGTTTTCAGAGAAAATGGACGACAGTTAATCAAAATTGAGGAAAAGAGGATCTTTGGTACATTTTGCCAATCTATATAGTATCGAATGTATGGAATGTGAAAAAATTAATATATTCAGTATTATAGTACGACAAGAAAAAATTTACATAATTTCTGACATCTCTAATTCAATACAGCCGCAGTAAGGAAACTGAAGTTAAAACTCCGAATTAGCGTTTACACGTAATAAATCGGAAATATCGCAGAGAATATATTCAAAGATGCTATGCGGAATTGAAGGTATTATAAGGAACTGATGCTACGCGGAACCGAAGACGTTACGTTGCTGAGCATAAGTATATATCTCATATTAAATAAAGAAGAGCAAAGACATCGGGAGTAATTAATCGCAAAATATATGCAACGCTCTCGATCGGCGTTATGCGCAGAATATTATGCAAATCACGGTGCACGATTTATGCAAAAATTAATATAGAAAATAAGTGAGGAAGATAAGTTATTTTATCATTCAACTAATTTGCAGGATATTTTATTTCAACAAAAATGTAAGAAAATATATTTGTTTAACAAATAACGGCTTTTATCGATTAAAAATAGAAATTATTCGTAAAGAATCGATAACCGGAAAACGACTAAAGTAACCCGAAATGTCCTTTTCCAGCAGCTAATTTGCAGTATATTTTATTTCAACAAAAACGTAATGAAATAGACTTTACTAATAAATTACGGCTTTTATCGATCAAACATAGAAATTGTCCGTACGAAAGAATCGATAACCGGGAAACGACTGAAGTAACCCGAAACATCTTTTTCCAGCAGTTAATTTGCAGGATATTTTATTTCAACAAAAATGTAATGAAACAGACTTTAATAATAAATGACAGCTTTTATCGATTAAAACATAGAAATTGACGGCTGACGTAACCCAAAACATCCTTTTCCAACAGTTATTATAATCTAAATCATAGATCGCATATTACGTCTATATGTAATTACTACTGTACTAATCATATCATCGTGAAAACGATGTTATTTTAATAACCCTTCCTGCGGTTATACTGTTATACCGGATTGTTTATTATTGCACGTGTTTACCGCGAGCGCCTGAGAATCTCGCGTGCGTGCACAATCGACGAGCGGTTTCGCGTTCGCAGACGCGCTCGCTATGATGCATCTCGGAGCATTCTCGTAACAGCGTGGCCAATCGCATACCGGGGCACGTATAAGGAACCTGGCGTCGAAAAAGGGATCAGGCAGCCGCTTCGCGCGTGATACGTCAATTTATCTGCCGGCAGCTAAAATCGCATTGCGCGATACGTAATATTTATTCTCCGTGACGAGTATCTGCACACGCAACCAGACAGAATATCTTTGTCCCCCCCCCCCGTCCCCCGCGATCTCCCCTACACAGATTGGGCAAATTTTATGCTGTACGCCAACCTGATGGAGAACCGTACATCTTATAGCAGCTGATTTCGTAGATGCTGCAGAGTTGCACCACTTCAACATAACAACATTGACAACGACTCTGCCTAACAAATGAAGCGCTGAGAATGAGATAGGTCATTGTAGACCCTGAACCAGGCTCACAAAAGGACTGACTGAATCAATACACTTTGCCAAGAAGTGTTTCTTAGCCGTCTCTATAAGAGCCGTCCGAGTGCAGTGCTTACTCAACGTGTAATGTTGAAACGACATTGAATGATACTAATGATATGGATTGAATGATATTGAATAATGTTGCTGATGTTATTTCGCCTACAATAGCAAATATCGAAACGTTATTTGCATGTAAAATATCGACGAAATAATTTGGCAAGAATGAAAGAGTGAGATATCTGGGCCAAACTCACAGCTCGCTTTCCCATACATTTGCAAGTATTACGTAAATAATCAGACGTTTCATAAAAAATTGCGAACAAATTGCAAATGTAATTCCCATTACACTTGCAACCCGCTCGCAATTTTTTACGTCATAATCATATTTCTTGGAGCACCCAAGTATTTGGACATGTCTTTATTTGTCTTCTCTACGATATGTCTTCATTTATCTTGTTCGAAAGCTTAAAAACAAATTAACGAAGTTTATATACGTCGCATTCAAGTGCACATCTTGCACAATATTCCTTTATAATCCCTTCTTTTACATTCTTTCAATACTTCCTAATAATGAATTTACTTGAATTTACATCAATAAAGAATAACGGCTCGTATTTGCAAAGTAATATAAGAAAAAAAAGGCCAAAAAAACCGAGCAAAGTAAGGTGTGCGATTAAAACAATTTTAAACAAATGATATTAAGAATAAGACCGATGATATTAAACAAATATAAATATGAAAGAAAGCCCCTTTACAGTTTTTTCGGAGAATGGAGAGATGGGGGGATCTTATAGATGGTAGTGAGCATCAAAAAAAAAAATTATTAAAAATTGCTCGTCAATTTAATATGTGAATTATTCTGTCTCCATGTAAGAACCGTGCTTCAAGACCGACGAATATGCGGCGCGCAGTTCACATGAGCAGGAATATTCACAAAATAATTATTATTAGGCACCAAGATCCGCCGTGACCGATAGGGGCTTTCTTTCATATTTATATTTGTTTAAAACAATTTTATTCCAACACAATCATTGGACTAAGATGGTACACTGAGAAAAAAAGCTGTTGCTTCAATTAAAGTGGTATCACGGGGTGCCAAAAACATAAGTAGTTCATTTAATTGTATTATTATTAGACCCAATGTCTGCATTTTTTAACCAATAATTCAATCATTGTTTTAATAATCCAAATATTGGGTCTATTAATTATACAATTGAATGAACTACTTATGTTTTTGGCACCCCGTGATACCACTTTAATTGAAGCAACAGCTTTTTTTTCTCAGTGTACGTTTCGACTTACTTAGTCTTTCTTAGCTGTCGTAATGAATAAAATTAATAAATAAGAGACAGAGTTCATCATTAAAATAAAAGTAAATACAGATATAAGAATAAAAATAATTTACATCATTCCTAGCTCTTTAAATACCGCATTTAAAATGACTAAACGACAAATAGCTAACACGGATACTAATTTAAGAAAAAAAGTCTTTTCAGATAATCATCAATCGATTTATCGATTTCACTGAACGGCCACGTCTACGAAGTCATAGAATCTTCATCGGCGATCGGCGCGCACATTGCCATCGATCTATTCGAAAACATGCATAAGGATATCGTAAAATTAATCGCGAAAATCGCCGTATTGAGACGTCACTCGCACTCTCGCGGCTCGGGTGACGTCGGATTACCCGTAAATTTGTTAAACGTTTACATAAGTCGTCGCCACCGAGATTTATGCGAGCCGCTTCAATATCTTCTGCGGATCGCGCGGCGTCTCTCGCGATCCTAAACGGCGGGGACGCGCGCGCGACGCGGGCACGCCGAATAGATTGGATTCATATCCCACTCATCCTCGCCGTCCGCGTCTCTCTACCAACACACTCGGTCCGATTACCGGCAGGCGTATTTCTTCACATCCACCTTTCATTCGTAACTACAAACTCGGTAATTGGTTCGATACACTTCGGGGTCCGAGGATGAGATCAGCGTTGCCCCGCGCGCGCCCGGGACGCCTTTTTTCTCCCTCGTCCGATCAGACGGTGTTCGAAAGTGCGGCATCGTATTTCGAAGGCCGTCCTCGGGATCGAACCTGGCCGTAGGGAGGCGAGGAGAACCGCAAGATCTAGCCGCCTTCCCCGCGGACGGGAAAATGTGTCGAGGATCGCGGGGAGCCCGCCGGCAGATGCACCGAATGCAGCGAATTTTCCTGCCTCCGCGACGCGACGTGTGCAATCGCATTCTTGCTCGCGCGTGCAACGCGTCGGACGCGCTCGGCCGCCACGTGCCTGGGATTCTTTTTATTATACACGGAGAGCACGATGTCGAAAATTATGTCCGCGCCGACGGAGGCTGGATTGCCCAATCGTCCCGACGATGATTCGCGATAGTTTTGAGAAGCTCGCGCTGGCCTCGCGTGGCACGGAAACGTTTTCTTCTTTTCTTCCTTCGGCCTATCACCTTCTGACAGGTCGATTTAATTATCCTTTCGACTTACGCGTAATGGGTTTGAAAGTCTACAGGAATGCGGACGCATAAATTCTTTCTTTTAGCGGATCTATGTCCCTGTGGTATATTTTGCATAGAAATTATGCCTAACAAAACCGTGTCATCGATTTTACTATGGAAATTTAAATGTTGCAATTTTAAGCTCTAATTTCGCGTGGAATAGATATAGTATTAGCTAAAGATATGTTCCTAATTTTTTCCCCTTTTTTATGTTAATACGTACGTTCGTGTTACGCTTTAATTCTCTATCTATAATAATACCCGTGCAAAATTCTTATTCTATACATATAAGAAAATCGAGTAATCATAATTGCAAATTTTAAATATGTCACACCTTTCACTATCCTATCACTTTTTCCACATCCAACTATCGATTCCATACGTGACGTATGTCCAATATATAAAAATAATATAACATAATATTCTCAAATACTTATAATATAATAAAACAATTATAAACGATATATATACACTGTGCTCGTAATAACTAGGGTTTTCTCATCCAAATATCAAATATATAACACAACATCCCAAGGAGAACAGAAAAGTCAAAATAATGTCAATTTGACATCATATTGACCAAATTATGTCATTTTTTGGTCATGATTGAAATCTCGATTTAAAAATCAAAAAGACATAATAAAAAAGCAGTCAATATAAAGTCATTTTTAAGTCATCTGAGATCGAGATTTCAATCATGACCAAAAAATGACATAAATTTAGTCAATATGATGTCAAATTGACATTATTTTGACTTTTCTGTTCTCCTTGGGTAAGACGGTATAAGACTTAAATATAAGAACGGACTATATATGAATACCGGCCTACATCATGCAAATCTTTTATTATTCTTATCATGATAGTATCATTTTTATTAAAAACAACATTTTATATTCATATACCACTATATTTAAGTCCTAACATATAATAATGAATATTGGAAATAATCTAAGATCAAATTATCGCGAATTATTTCCAACAATATCTCTAAATTTCAAAATCATAATTTAATCAATTTTCCGTCATGATCAAAATATGACTCTTGATAGTCATTATGACATCATTTTGACGTCATCCTGACTTCCAAATGACTTTCTGTTCTGCCTGGGCAACTACGCGTCGAAATATATAAATAAATCAAATATATTTTAACGTTTTTAACAGCAACAAGTTCTCATTCAGTCAACAGACTCACTCAACAGTAATCTTCTAGATGTTCTAAGAGCAGTGTACCTATCTAGCTTAACATTCGTTCGCTAAGCCGGTGATTCGGTCGGATTTTTTTCGACACGTATCTCTCTACATGACGGAAATCGATTTCTACGCGGTGTTCCCGGACGCAGGTACGTTCCACCGTGCGAGATGAACCCGATCGAGAAACCGAAAGTCACGTGCGTAGCCCCAATTAAAATTTTAAAGCCATTTCAGTCATCAACGGGCTATCTCTTCCCATAATGCATCACACGGAGTGAAGGGAAGATGCGCACCTCTCTGCCTCCCACACCCTCCCACAGTGCGGCCGGTCATTCTAATACGCCGGTTAATACATGGATATATGCAGTACGAAGGATAAACTGTAACAAAGGGTCTGCGCGGTATATAAACTCCCCGGAGGATCATCTTCTCAGTTCACTTCGTGTCTTCGGTCCTACAGCAATATGAATTGCCACCAGGTAGGCCACCAGATAGTATCACGAGCGATGGCGGATCGCCTTAACCCTTTCCGCTAGAAAATGCGCTAGTTCGCCAACACGCTTTTATAATAATTAATTTAATAATTCTAGATGCTGCTAATAATAAATTTTATTATATATTGAAATTTACTTACTAAAACTTACTGTATTAGTAAGTATTTTTACTATTAAATTATTTTATTTCTTTTTATAATCGCTTCGTATCTTATACAAAGCTTACGAATATCAAAAACGAAGTATTTTCTTTACTATTATTTCTATATTATTGCTCTATTACTGCTATATAATTATTTGGAAAAGATTAAAAAGCATCATCGAGGCTAGTATATTTATAACTTATTTTTGTTAACTGAGTTTTAATTTCACCCTAATTTGTTCACCGATAAATTTTAAAATAATAGTACTTTAATAATAGTAATTTTCATTTTTATAAAATCTCACTATTCTGATAAACAACAGAAAATTCAAAGACAGTTCTATTTCTTGCACACACACACATAATACACAACATAAAAAAAAGTTCAAGTCAAAGGCATATAATCGATCATTTATCTAGTGTCTATAAGTTGTTATAACTGCCTTTCTCTCTCATTATCCTTACGAACAAAATATCTTTGATAAAGTGTGAATGAGCAAGCAATCGTAACAGACAGCTTTTAAGTTTGCTTAATAGAAGAAAATAGAGGTAGTTGTAACAGGAATAAACGCAACAGTGATCGCTAATCTGGAGTCTTATAACGCTTGTGATGCGCGTATGCAACACGATTAGCAATTATCTTCCATTGTGCCAGCGATGACTCTCCACTTGGTGACAACGCATCACAGCCGTGAAAGGTGCGACATTTATGACAAATGTTGCAACTTATCTCGGTCACACATGCAGTTTCTGCCTTTTCTTGCGTACCGCAATAAACGTTGTGGCAAAAGCCGATTAAGAAATTTAATAATCAAGTGAGCAAACTGTCGCATACACTAAGAAATGACCGTTTCGAAAAGGATGAAGCGTAAAAACGCTCGGAAATCTTTTAGATAAATGTGCTATCTAGATGAGCTGAACATGTTCATGTAATCGGTAATAATATGATAAAATTCTATCGCAAACGATATAATAACGTAATCGAGACTAGATCCCGCATCGATAGAGAGCGGTATACGGTCTTCCCTCGCTACGTGATGCCGAGCATATAACCGCATATAACGGAGGGATGCCTGATTGTGCCCCACTTTCCCTCAGTAACGCGCGATTATCGCAGCGGACACCGCAATGTCCACCGTCTCGGTCATCTCCCGCAATATCTCGGCGTCTCGGTCATCTCCCTCGAGATGACCCATCGAGTGCCATCGACCACGTATACACTCTCCTTCGCAATAAAGAATTCCAGCGAGTCCAAACCGGAAGTCGATGATATAATCATCATTTTCTAACAATTTCGTAATACTTGGCGAACACGCTCGTCATCGCTTTAATGACTTTATGATTAAACATTATTAATTTTGTCATCGAAAAATACCCAATATCGCATTTATCCTAACTGATCCGACTTTATTATCGTCGCTGATAGATGTATTTTTTAGCAAAGCTGCGTAGTAAATGCAGACTTATATGAGATCTGATGTAATGATGCTTCATTATCATTATAATTCGCTGCATCGTCGTCGATCTCGTCACAAAGCCGCAGAATCTCCTCTCTGATTGCAGTTGGCCAAGCTGGTCTTGGTGCTGTCGTGCATCGGCAGCGACGTCCTGGCGGGTCTCCTGCCGGGGGGTGGCGCAGGTGCCGGGGGATACCAGTACAACCGACCGGGCGGTGGTGGATTCGCCGGAGGACACGCGGGTGACGCCGGTTTCGGGGGTGGCGGCCGCGGTGGTGACTTTGGTGGCATCGGCAGTTACAGGGGAAGACCCACCCAAGCTTACGGTCCACCTGGGAGCGGCGGCGACTCCTTTGGCAGACCGGGTGCAGCTGGATTCGGAGGACAACCGTCGTATAGATATCCGCAGTTCGGCGAGGGTGGCAGCGGTGGGTATCAAGACGGTGGACAAGGAGGACAAGGAGGATACGGAGGACAAGGAGGACAAGGAGGACAAGGAGGACAAGGAGGATACGGATACGGTGGACGCGATGGTGGAAGGGTAAAAATTATTTTCAATGTATTTTTCGATTATCAAGTAGATTCTAGGATGATAAAAAAGTATAACATCCCAGGAAGCTGCTGTTTAAAGAAATACCGCAATCAAGTCTCGTCTTACATCGTAACAACATTAATGTTTCAGATTCAACCATTCATTTGTACGTGTTTGAAATTTAGAAGGATAAATGATAACTTGGAAAGTAGTATACGGCTCAGAAATATTTTTACTTAGCGAAGCTTGAGATGTTGGATGATTAATCAATCAATAATACTTTTTTTAATTTCTCTTACATTCATGAACCAGATGTTATTATTGCTTCTCATCGCCTTTTCGTTTGCCATGTATACGATGATAGTTTATTAGATATTATTTCGTAGAGCCGCAGCCGTACAGCTTCCAATATGAAGTATTGTGACAACATTAATGTTTCAGATTTACATGTTTGAAATTTAGAAGGATAAATGATAACTTGGAAAGTAGTGTACGGCTCAGAAATATTTTTACTTGACGAAGCTTGAGAGTTTGGATGATTAATCAATCAATACTTTTTTATTTTCTCTTACATTGATGAACCAGATGTTATTCTTGCTTCTCATCGCCTTTTCGTTTGCTATATATACCATGATAGTTTATTAGATATTATTTCGTAGCCGCAGCCGTACAGCTTCCAATATGAAGTCGTCGATCCGCCGAGCGGCAACGATTACTCTCAGCGCGAGAGCAGCGACGGTAATGTCGTTCAAGGAGAGTACAGAGTCCTGTTGCCGGACTCGAGGACGCAGATCGTTCGGTACATGGCTGATGACGTGAATGGATACAACGCGGAGGTACAGTACGAAGGACAGGCTCAGTATGGTCGTGGTGGAGGATATCAAGGAGGCGGATATCAAGGCGGCGGCTACCAAGGAGGTCGGTATACCACGTATCCTTCGCACAAAACAGTGATATGAAGCAATGTATTTGAATATGGGCGCACAAAATTATATAAAATTATATTAATAATTATGTGCGCGTCTTTGGATCATAAAGAAAGATGATACGATGTTAAACAGAAAAAAATTCAACGCATATACACGCAAAATTTGAAATTAGATTATTTAATTAATTAATATAAAATTATTAATAATAATATAAGTAAAACTTATTAACTAAACGCGTATTTCGCAAAATTGGAAATTAGATTAATTAAATTAATAAATTAACTTGAAATTGTTGATAATAATATAAGATTAATATGTGAATCGCTTACATCAAAAAGAGCTTTGTCCAGATATATACATTTTTGTCGTAGAAATTATAGAAGTTACATATATGACCAGGAAAGATTATTAATATAACTCTTTATACATCGTCAACAGGCAGAGGTGGTGGTTTCGGCGGACCCGGAGGTGGATTTGGAGGCGGCTTTGGCGGCGACAGTGCCAGCAATCAATATTTGCCACCGCACAATAATTATCACAAATAACCGTTCGACACGGGCTACCTTACCAAAATACGACATATACCGCGTGCATTTCCGGCGACAACCATCATGGACCTCCCTCGTTTACGGCTTTTATTCTGAATACGGTAATCCTTCGCTCACACACGAGACATGAACCCTCTCCCGATCACCTATACGTCCACGAATCACTTTCACCCATATTTAACGATTACACAAGGACTAATTAGGATAACTTTATATGCATGCATGAGTGTATGTATTTATATATATAATATACATAATTTTGTACATGGTAACTGTATTACCAAACATACGCTTGTATCTTCCGCTAAGCGATTATCAAACTCTTATGTTATGTACGTATTTATACGAGCTTGTAGTAAAACATGAATGAAGTATTCTTTCTACTTAACTTCATGTAGTTTTACCCGAATTTATCCTCAATCAAATCTATTATAGATCTTTAAGTCCAAATAAAAGTTTCTTTCCATGTCTTTATTTTGTTTTAAATAATTTCCTGAAGAGTGCTAGCATCCATATAAGAGATAATTATTTACTATTTATATTGATTCGTGAATCATTGATGAAATAGCAGTATATAAAAATATTTTAACTCCTATCTTCGTGATACATACTTGTACCGCATAGTTTAAAAATTCATAATTTTACTTAGAAATAACTTATTGAGATCATGTTGATATCATTTTATAGAGTCTTGAACTAAGACAAAAATTGTTCTATCTCTTAAAAACAATATATATACATTTAATGATAATCAATATATTAATTGTATTTTTAATACTTAGAAAAAAAATAACTTGAAATATATATATACATTATATAATTTCTGGATCTATACTTTGGCAGAGATTGCTGATATATCAAGATTGTGTTAATGCTTCGCATAATATTGTATCTTGCATAACAGTAAGTCAAGAAATGCAGGACGATATGTTTTG
>NJRQ01000078.1:498721-522344 GCA_003063805.1 Aphaenogaster ashmeadi
TAATATTTAAAAATATTGCAATATTTCTGCAATATTTCAGCAATATTTCGTGCTGTAGGGGACAGTATCGTTATCGTTATATTGTCGTTGCGCAGATATAATACTTGGTAAAAAAGATGCGCAACGACAAGTCGACAACATAGCGACAACGACACGTCGTTAAAAGTTACAGAATCAGTTTACTGGCATTGCAAATCGAATAAAGAGGCAAAACTTACCGAGTTTCCAAACTTCGAACTGACGAAAAGTCAAATAACGCGCGCGCGAGACTCGATAGCAATCGATTATCCCGTCATGCCTCGCGCGAGCAACTTCACGGCGATAACTGCGCACCGTTCTTCCCGAGAATGTCGAGCGCGTCTAAAATCACTTTCGGTCTATGTTGCATGTCGTCCGTCGGGATAATAGGCTACGTGCATTACAAGCAGGCCTACGACAGGTAGATATCGCGTTGCATGATATTACGATATTCCCACGACTGACGTCGCATCGCAAATTGTTTTAGGGAGCAGCTTCATCTGGGTGTGATACGCGACGTCGAGCGACGGGAGCGCCGAAAGGCAGAAAATGTCTACATTCTGCAGCAGCAAGCCGAACTAGCCAAGGAACTGCGCAGGGAAGAGTCGCTACGAGAGAACGATACGTAACGATTGATACGCGTGATTGTTAGTCTGTTACTCGAGAATTTTCATAAGGAATAAAAGAGCCGTGTGTAAAGTATTCCGCCCGGTCATTTCACTCCATTTTGTATGCGCGTCGAGTATCCGTTGGAGCGTCCTCCTCTGGAAACACTCGAGTAAATTTACAGCTTTCACGCGAGCGTTATGGCTACCGACGAAGCAGCGGATCAACCGGGTAAGTTTTGAGCTTTGCAAGTAGAAACAAAAGCGCAAAAACATTTGCCATTTTGGAGTGCACTTTTACTCTCTCTGTATATACATATATTGAGGTTATAATCGTATACCAAATATAATATATAATATATTGAATAAATATATTAATGATGCTTCTCTCTCTTTAAATGATTTTGATTTATTCTTCTGTAGCCAATGTTTTTTTAATGTAATCATGTGCTAAGTTTCAAAGAAAGAGAAAGTCGAAGATGTATCCTGAGTTATCATCGCAAATTTTTACTAGATGTTTAAAATGTTAAATACTTACATTTTATTTCCTGTCTTTATTCACCTGTTTGTCAATCTTTTGCTTTATGTAAGAAAATAGAATAAGAGATTTAAGTTTATATCAAATACTTGAATACTATTATGTACAAATATTGAACAAATTAATCTCTATGCTCTTAATCTTTATATTTATACTTTGTTTAATTAGATTTGAAACTGTATAGATTACATAAACAATATGCATAAAATAATATAATGTCTTGTAATATAAAAATATTTCAAATGCACAAAGAAAGTTAAAATAGTTGATTCTTGTTTTATAGATTTGTCTTGCATAGAAGAAAGTCTTATGAGTCTAGAGAAATTGGATAGAGCATCTCCCGATTTATGGCCTGAGCAGAGTGAGTACATTTTTTAAGAATTACTTATGAGTCATGTATACACAATACATCATATATGTAGCGAGCAATGAAGTTCCAGGTGTACATGAGTTCGTTGCTCAAAATTCACCGCAGACAGAACCATGTTTTTGGACTGCGATGTCGCAGGATGACATAAGCCATGTGCATCGTGAGTTGATATGCATTAACATATAATTCTTCATCCTGTTGCTAAATACCGTAAAATATTTTCTTGCAGAACTGGGTAATTTGTCAATGACCGGGCTTATCTCGGAAGTGAAAAGACTGCACGATTTAGCTTATCAGCTGGGTCTAGAAGAGGCTAAGGAAATGACACGCGGCAAATATTTGAATATATTTAAACATAAATAACCTATTTTAGATTTGCAAAAAATAAAACTCGTGAAAATGCAATATTATAATCGGTATTCTTAAGAAACATTTTGGGACATTTTTATATTTTTGCAACCTTAAGAATTCTCTAAGATCCATCTTGTGTATCTCTGTACATTTACAAATGCAGATGGAAAAATGGTGCTTGAGTCACAACTAGACCCATATGATAGGATTCCGACCTGATAAAAAAAAAGAAAACATAAATATGTGAACTACATCTGTAGTATATGTAAATATTTATGTTGGTAACATACCAAGAAATATATGTCCGCATATTTGTACAACAGAGGACTACCACTGTAACCTGAGCAAGGTTCACAGTTTCCTTTGGCGCATAATTCGACAGATAGAGCTTGGCTTAAATAGTCCGAGCACTGCTGCTTAGGTACGAGTTCTAGTTGTAATGACTGTTGCGTCAGTGGTTGCGCTGGATCACAGGGTTACAGCACTTGAACGTTACATAAACACAGCTTACAGTTTACGCTTTACGATAGTTTGTTCTATTAATACAATACCTTTTTGACCTGACAATTTTCCCCAGCCGACAACAGTGCATGTACTTCCTAGGCTGACGTATCTGTCTTCCGGTATAAAGCAGATTGGTTGAGCTGTGGCTGAAGAAGACCGGATATATTGCTATTTTATTGAGGCTGTGATCGTCACAGTGTCTTCAACACGTATACATTTAAGAACTGTACATACCTGTAAAATCGATAGCCTTCTTCAAGCGAAGTAAGGCGATGTTGTTGGAAAAACTTGCGGCGTCGTAGCCCGGATGTTTTACTACATACGATATGTCGTGGCTACTGGTATTGTGTCCGCAAAACAACTTATTGCAATCTGGATTCGACTCTGTATTATATTCACCAATAAGCACAGAGCATCTGAACACGAACGAGGATTATTATAATTACTGCATGCTATAATTCAGTGCTGTTATACGATCGAAAATCTGAGCAACGATCATTCGTTATATTTTATTTTCGACTGCTATATACGTACAATTTGTATCTGTCCGATTTCGCGAGTGCGCATGTAGCTGTAGTCAATACGGTACGCTCATTAACAATCACGCCATTGCACGAGTATTTGATCTCACCCGTTAATGTATCTGAAAACGAATTCTTGCTAACAGTTTGAAAACGCATGTCTTATATAATAAAAGAAATATAGCTAACTCTCTCTTTCTCTCGCCCTTTGAACAAACAAAATTGTATATAATTTGCCACATACATGATGCCGCAGAAATTCGCCTTGCATTTTTGTACAGAAATTTGGAATTGACTCTCGATACTCTCAATGAAATATTGACATTTGACGTAACATTTTAACTTCAATGTTACAGTTTAGACACAATTGGCAGTTTCTGGGACATCCTGTATATTATGCAACTTCTATATAATACAAGCATTTCTGTATACGTGCAAAGTACTTGCTTATAAAACCGATCCTTGCGACAAAAGGATACGATCCTAAAGTGTCTACGTTATTTTGAACAATACTTCTTCCACACTGAAAGTTTGAAGATTGCGTCGGATATGTGTCTAGATTTTTATCTGGATATGTCGGCCGTTCGGTGTAACTGTCGACGCTGCAGCAAACTTTTATGCGTGTTCGATCGTATCCGCACACAGCTTGTCGTAATCTACGAAAAATTCACGTGTGTAGATATGTACTCGTTCTTTTAACATTAAAAGACAACGACCACGTTACCTGTGAGCAGAAAGCGCGTTTCGATCCATTAGGGATACAACCGCCGGGCAGTGCTCGATGAACGCGCACTTCTGTTCGCTGGGACAAGAAAGAGAATTATTCTGGCACGTATCGTACTGATACCAAGGATACTCGCATAGCTCCGAAGTTACGATTGGCAGTAAAAGCAGTAGCAACAGGCAGCACATTTTCCGGATAAATGCAAACGGGATGACTACACTCTTGAAGATAAAAGTTCGCTAGTTTCGTATAAGTGGAAACCTCGACGTCGCCAGTCGACTTCGAGAAATGAAATCTAATAGAACGATCCTTTCCATGAAAGGAATATGCAAGATTGAGTTTTCAAAGAGATTATATCGTTCTCCCTTAGATCCCTTTTCTCGAGTTCGTGCTTTCCGTATAGAGATACGACGGATTAATGCAGATAGGTCTCGCAGTCGGTTTCGCATTCGTGACCAACATCGTCTGTACCGGATGATGAACTGATTTCGTTGCATCGCGCACCTGTGTGCGACAGACAATTTCGTTTCTCTCGGTTACCTTGACTAGAGCATTATTCGCACATCCGGCGGAACTGTGATGATCACGCGAAAAGCATACGTATTATGCGATTAATGCACGAACTGTGTTAGCTAAATAGCTTTACCTAAATTTCTTGAGAAAACAACAGAAGGTTGTTATAATCACTAAGCTATACTTAAATTAACTAATTAAAACGAAGTGGATTACTTTTTTTATTTAAATGCTGCGACGAATTCACACAGCGCAGTAATATTATTTAATGAGTCATACAAATGAAAAAAAAATTTTGTCTATATTTTTGCGAAACTAATGGAAAAATGAAGAACATCTCATAAGATATTTACATTTTTTTATTAAACATTTGTCTAATTGCGTGTGTGTGGCCCACCTTGTGTATAAAATTTATTAATATTAAATTCATACATAACTATTCATACGTAACTATAGATAAAATTATAGAAGCAAAATAATAAATTATTAAGTACTATTTGTATAAAAACTGTTTTGCTGTTCGGCATACTATGGATTATGTCGGTGCATTGGTGAATTTTAGTTTGTACGTTTCTTCAATTCTCGCGCGAATAGGGAAAATAGCAAAGGTCTTAACAATGTGTATTCCGTCTTTCGTTCCATTCGATCGCGGTCTCAATGATGCCGGACGATCGGACGAAGTCTACGGCAACGATATTGGCGGTGCTTTGCCATTTGCTGTTATACCAATTCGTAACGTTGATATTAACTTTCTCCGCCATTTGACGGATACTTCCGAGCCGGTTTAGGATTACATCCCACGTGTTGGGCGTTAATTCCGCCATCGCCGACCGTGGTATCGATCTTGGATGTCTGAAACGAGAAATGTCACACAGATTGGCGTAATTATAATTAGTAAAAAAGTATTTATAAAACTAACGCGGAAAGAACAATTTTACTGAAATATCTAAAAAGTTGGTCAAATACAGATCTGAAAATAATTTTGTTAGACCATTAAAAGTAACTAACAATAAGTAGGACACTCAAGCATGATGATAATGCTGCAAAAAGTTTTAATATTCTAGCAATTATTGAGCGTCCTACTTAGTTACTTTTGATGGTCTAACAAAGTTATTTTCAGATCTGTATCTGGCCAAATTTTTAAATATTTCAGCAAAACCATTCTTTCGGTGAAGAATAGGTACATGACGAAAAGAATGATTTTGAATGGCTTAGGACTACTTGGTATCGACTTTGTTTGAGTTTTACATACCCGAGACTTTCCGTTTCGATACGATTCAAATAGTTGAACAAGTCTTCGATAGTCCTAACGTTTCCCCATTGATGTGTCACGCAGGGCCATATGCTTTCGTAGCGAGTGACGACTCGTCTCTCGTCATAACCGATAATTAGCCTTTTTCCGGACGACCAAATCGTATTCAATGTACTGGTCCACCCGTAACTCTTTGGCAGATAGTACCCGGCGAATTGTTCCTCGAGAAATCCAACGAAGTCGTGATGTACTCCCAAATTTTTTCCAAAACCTAGCAACATTATCAACATATGTTTACACGTAAATAACAAAAATACTTTATATATATATATAGGGGAAAGCGAGGCATAATGGGACCACGGGGTATAATGGGATATGGTCGATATCTCTTTACAGAGATGCTGCCATGTAATGAAATGTATGGAAATTATTACTCTTAGATGTCCTTACCCGCGTGCTGTTATCAGTTTCCATATTATTTTTAGCTGAAAGATGCTAGAAATTATTTAATGCGTTCGCTATGCTTTCCGCGACTGAGTTATAGAGAGAGTTTCTTTGAGACATTTACATATGGTAAGCAAAGATAAAATTTTATTTTTTATTACCGTAAGTATATTTACGTTATTAAACGATCTTTTCTTATCAATTTAGTAAAGTGTCTGTGCAAATATCGATTATCTGTGATGATTTATATTACCTAAAGTAAACTTATACATTTCGGGCATAACGGGACAAATGTTTTATTTTTCCTTTTCATATGATATATTAGTATATATGTTTATGTTGTGTAATATATTGTACCAAAAATTATTACACCACATTTTGATTTTCATTTATCTATATTGTAATAATATTTATTTATATTTTAATGAGAAAAATGTAGGCATATACTATAACAAGAAAAGTGTAATATAATTATTATTAATTGAAAGTGTAATAATACATTTTTACATATATTGCGTGTTGTAAAAAATCATTTCTAAGAAATTTTGGACATTAATATTTGAGAAATAAACAAGTTTCATGAGGTATCCCATTATGCCCCGCATAAAATCCATACTAAGGTTAACTCACGTTTTCAAAAAACAATTTCGTCCTTTCAAACTATTCTTTTGTAGTAAAACTTATTTTTTCCTTATAGTGGATATTTCAAAGAATATTTTCGTGTCAAACAAAGTTCATTTATTTATTTTTAATACGTTGTAAAGTTGTATAAACCTTAGCGTTCCCGTTATGCCCCGGGTTCCCCATAAATCTTAGCTACGAGTTGCATAATCTTGCTATTGTTTCTGTCATTATTAATTGAGCAGTAGTGACAGATTAGGTCATAAGATAATGTTGTTGTGTCCCTGCATTGTTCTGCTATAATATTCGTAATCCGTTGCCCGAACAATACGAGACAATTGACACGAAGCAAGAAGATAATCTCTAAGATTATGCATATTTGATATTAAGATTTAATTAATAAGATATCTAAAGAGTCTGAACGAATCCAATGCAATTTTTAAATATGCGAACGGTTCTTATAATTTATCCATTAATGCATTCCGTTGTTGTATAGTATTTTGTCGCGTTATATAGAGTTCTACACTAAATTGATAATTTTTTAAATCACTGCTTTTATTTGTGGGAATGAATTCGAGATCGGCATTCGTGCGCAACGATATTTTTATGTATTCTAAAGAGCCCGAAAAGGAATGTTACACTCGTGATGGGTCTGCTATTTTTGTCTGGCCAATAACTGTCGGGCGATTTAACGCTAAAATGTATTACCAACTGGAAATTCCTGGATGTCGAATATTACGATCTCGTTCGTGTTGTTGAGGAAGGTCTTCACCTGGTTTATGACAGTCTGCATGGGAACAGACTTGAATACCCCGTGATTCGCCCACCATACCGAGTTGGTGTTGGGATAGTGTCCGACTCTGATGTCGAGATATCGGACTCCGTAGATCAGTTGCGCGAGCACGTCCACATCCTGCAGTTTAATTATCCTAACGATTACCAGCAACGGTTATTCCATATTTAATTCTTACCCGACTTTAATGCGTAAGCTCTCTTTAATGTCGTCCGAACATTTTCGCCAATTATTCGAGCGCGACAATCTCGTCTCGTCATTTAAATCGAGGGGAAGTCTATTTTGAATCAATCATGAAAGAATGCCGTAGAAATGGAGATCTTGTAGCCATGCGACTTCCGACTTGGAATCGGTGTTGTCGCGGCGAGATTAATTTGCGAATTATCTAATTTATCCACGCAAATATTCAATTCTCTGTATTATTAATTCGGAATTTACCTGCGTTATCACGTATCTCTCGACGATATTTTCGGAGTTCGCCCGTTCGTGTATCGCGTATGATGCAGAATCGTGCGTACCGGGCAGGAATACCCGGCTCATCGGCAGTGATCCTAAGATGTTCCTCCTCTCCATCATCCAGTGAGGCTCCGTTCGCAGACAATTTGTCAGTCTTACCGTGCCGTTTCTCAGCCAGGCGACATGATACTCTGTTAAAGCGAAATTCCATTTTAAGCTCGGATACATGTACGCCATTAAAGGTACCGCAAGAAAAAAGCGGTAGATCGAGTAGCAGCCTTTGGACTGTTCTTCGTCGAAATTATAAAAAGCAACTGACTGTTGTATGCATAGAATTCAGATGGACGAAACAGTATTTTCTGTGCGCTATAGTAAATATAAATATACGAAAAAGAGTTTTTGTTAAAAACTACGGTCGAGGATCGCCGTATATCTGATAATTACAAAGCTTTTTCCGTGTACTCATATTCGTTATTTGCATATACATATGTATATATGAAAGGCTGAGAAAATTGCGTTGTAAAAGTTACCAATTCTAAAAAGTAATTCATTACTGTTCATAGAGTAACAAATTAATAACAAATTATTATTTCCGTTATCTTTTTTAATGTTAAAACAAGACCAATTATAAAATTAGTAAAATCAGAACCAGTTAATAATAAGATAATAAAAGAAATTTACATTTCTAAAAATTTGTTGTTGGAATATCGATAAAACTTTGGCTCTTTAATTTGCAAGATCGCAAAAAAACTTGAGAAAGAAGTTTTTCGAATGCTGTAAATGCAAAGATTGCAAGTTTTAGTTTTCTTAAATTCATACTTTTCTTTAATCTTACGTGTTTCAAAATCTCGATTTGATATATTAATTTACAGAACAAATCCATGTTTAGCATACAAAAATCCATAATAATTACATATAATCTGAATTAGAATACAAACTCTGAATTTGACCGAAATTCTCCTTAATTTTTTAAAGAAGTTAACGTTTGGTTGTCAATATCATTATCGTGAAAATGGTTTCTCTGGGGGCGTTAAAGCTCCCGAATACATAGAAATCAAATAGTTTCCAAACATACAAAGTATAAGAATAAAAATGGTGAAATTCATTATATTTACGTTATTAAAAAAACGATGCAACTACGTTACAGTTCTCATTATCGATAATGAGTGGATAATTACAATTAGTGGTTACGATTACATTTTTACAACTTATAATGAATAATGATTGCATTACAGTTACATTTTTGCAACTGATAATACTGGTTGCAAAAACGTAACTGTAACAGCAACATTACGACAAACGCGTTACTTCTCAACGCTGTATATATGCTTGATTAACAGTCTATATCGGAATTATGTAATTGCGATGAATATATACGTCGCGTACGTACGTAGGCATTGCTGAACGAACGTGAGATTCGAGGTGGGAACGAACGTGGCCTGCAGTCCGGTCCTCTTGATGCCACTCGGTGCGTTTGGTATCAGGGTATAAATTGGCTCGAGGCCGCTCGTGGGCTTGCCCGTGTAAAGAGCGATTGTATCGCCCGGCCGATACCTAGCGTGATTCCAATAAATCTCGATCTCCCGTATCATTCGAATGGACATTATGGGCGAGATAATCAGGCCGATGTGCGCGCGTTGGAAATCTGAAAAGGGGAACCAGGTGTTTCGGTGCGCAAGGGCGATCGGCGAAAGACGCGATAACGCCTGGTGCACAGTAATTTCAATGGCAATAATTCTTGTCGAAAGCCAGATTGTTGCTCTGCCAGTCGAAGGTGCGCATTGACACGATTGCGTAAGTCACAATAAAAATGTTTACTTAAATGGATCGAAAGATACGTCCAAATTCAATACTCAATAAAGCGGAAATACGATGGTCCAATCGATTTATATGTTAAATTTATCGTTGACATTTATATAGAATTATTTATCGCGCTATGGCTAAATTGTGATCTTAAAACTTACCGTCTCCCATGCCCGGATTGCAAAATCCTTTAGCCGCCGCGCAGTCGACGATCGTTAACCAAGGGAAAAGGGCAGGAATAATTGTAAGTAGCTTCATCTTCGTGTACAAATTAATGGGAGGACCGCGGTAAACAAAATCTATCCGCCTCTACGAGACGTTGACATTCTTCTCGGTGCCCCCTCAATCGTTTCAACTCTTCCCACGAAGTCAACTGGCTACAAACTGCTGCAAAAGACGTCAGCCTTCACCTTCGATCCAACTCGGTTTCTTGTGCAACTATCGCGAGCTTAAGAAATTATCGACGTCAAGCAACTTACGACGTATTTATAAATACAACGGTTGTTTTACATAAGTACTCGAATCACGTGCGTTAATGATACATCCAATTATTTATGATAATAAAAGTAACAGGAGAATAAACGATATTGAGATTCTTGTTCACATAAATAAAAAAAAATTGTGTTCATCAAAATGCTTTTTTTCATGGAAAATGAGACCCGATTTTGTGATTGAGAAAGACTCTTATTTAGGAATCTATGTAATCAGTCTTACTGTTATGTAAATCTTTATCGTGTGATTTTGAAAGATAAAAACATTTATCTGCAATGAAAAAAACTACTCCAGGTTGTAAAGTTACGTGACTTAATCCCGCAGCGATATGATATAAGTTAAAAAAAGTTTTATAAAACAATCGTCATATGATTGCTTCGCGATTTATCATATTTACTAACACTCGTTCGTCAACCACGATGTAACAATCGCGAAAATGGTCGATCGTAGCTCTCCTCGAGTCTTCTCGCAGTTCGACGCGCTGGTACCTCTCTCCGTTGATAGATCGTAACTGATCGTCGTATGTGCGATCAAGTCAAGTTGTGCAAGTTCAAGAACGTGGATGTGGTGAACGCAATGACGACAGAATCGTGAGATACATAGTTGCTAAGGAAAACCATACGCGTTGATTATGAACGCCGACTGTTTATCTCTTCATTCCGTAGTGATTGCGCAAGCTCGTTTTTTTCACTCTCGTTACGAGATCGTGGACATATTCCATATACCTTACGTCGCTCTTGAGGCGAAAGCGGGATCCCTTTGGGCTCCGTAAATTTTATTCAACGTCTATCACATTTCTAACGACTGACTCCAACCAGTTTGAAGGTAATCAACGTGCGCGCGCGCGAAATGAGGTTTCTGTTAAGATCTTTACTTGAGGATTTTTTAAAAATATCTTCGCGCGAGTTAAAAAAACTAAAATTATGAAGAAAGAAATTCAGGGGACGACCGCTCCCCTTAGCTATCTTTTATTCTAAGAATTTGCCTACGCAACATGATTGATCCCGATCGCGAGATCGCTGAATCTCTCGAGGGGAAGAGGCGGAGGAAGCCCCCTCCCCCCAGGAAATTAACGCGATAACAATTCCGCGTGCCACCGACATCGAATAACAAGAGGGGGAGGCAGAAGAGTGGTGGAAGAGGGAAGAAGAGGGGGGGGCAAGATGACCAGAAGAAGAGATCTCTTACCATGGATTTATCGCGAAGAAGTCGGCTCGGCTGACTACGCGGTCGAATCCTCGATCATCCGTTCTTCCCGTTCCCTCGACATCGAAGTAACGCGTAGTCGTTTCCGATAATCGGCGACGAACGCGCAAAAAAAGCCGCTGACTCGCAACACTACCACGCCGATGCGTGAAACTATGCGGCGCGATTCGGTATCACGCGAACTTCAGCGGTGATGACGGCGGCGGCAGTGACGGCGGTGGTAGCAGTGGTGGCGGCGGCGGCGGCGGTGGCAGTTCTCCACCACGCACGGCTTTTGCCTGCGTGGCACAGCAAAAATGTTTCTTTCTCGGAAGCAGGCAGCATTATGTACAAGCGGGGTGAATATTGTAGCGGTGGTATAATTAAAGGCCGCTAAACACAGAGAGAAAAAGAAAGAAAGAGGGAGGGAGGGAGGGAAGGAGAGAGCCCCCGTCGAGGGGTAGCCGCCGCCGGTGTCAAAGGATTTCTCGGCTCTCTTGAAAAGAAGAAACGTAAGGAAGACACGCAAAAAGAAGAAAGAGGGGAAAAAGAATGGAAAGAAAGAAAAGGGGGAAGGATGAAAAAAGAGACTACAGAGCTGGAAAGAAAGAAGCAAGAAGAGAGAAAAGAAAAGGCCAAGAAAAGGGAAGGAGAAAACGAATTGCCGTCTATATGTAATTTGCGACATATAGAGCTGCGTGAGCTGCAATCTTACATTGTTCTACTTTCTATAGCGAACGTGTATTACACTTGCTATTATTAAAGTACGCTGAGAACAGCTGAGTCATGCTACTAAAAAAAGAATGTTTTTACGACTTGTCTTTCTCTTACTCTTTTATCGAATTAATATTGTATGACGAATATATATAAAACTTCTTTACTATGGAATATAAGAGGGAACAACTTAATTTTCGAGTAAACATTAAAGAGACAACATCTTTCCTCCTAGATAATAATAATTGCCATTCCACTCCATTCAGAGTGTTATCGGTTCACAGTGTAATAATGGCTCGCGATACACGTAAGTGTTTTTCCACCGAGCGAGTCGTCGGTATGCGAGAGTCATTAAGCAAAAAGTGTTAAACAGACCTTGGAACGTATTCCGACCGTAAATTTAGCGCTAATGAGAATACAAGAGTATTTGCGTCTTCTGTACTCGCGTGAATTCTCTTCAAACATTAACTAATCGATGAGATATACAGAGTGTCCTAAAATAGCGTCTCTTTAATATTAGATTCTTTGGTTTTTTTTTTTAAGAAAAATGTCATCATTTATCACATCATTGTCCATTTTTCATATCATATATTTTTGTAATATTTTTGTATACGTCTCAAATTAAAATTCTCTTAAAGTAAACCACTTGTTACTAATCGAAGAATATAAATTTTTTATTCACTTAGTTTCCCGAAATTTAATTCGCGAAGAACCCATCTTTTTCAATCGCAACTCGAGAATTGTTTGCTAAGAAAAAATAGCTCTAAATTAACCAGAGAATCCGTCACTAAAAGGATATCCTGTGGTTTTGAGATATTCTGTACAAAAATCGTCGAGTGTCACGGAAATGACGAATTTTAAAAGATTGCTTAAATACAATCAACAATAAAAGGAGACGTTAGAAATGCTTCCTGAAGTAATGAAGATTAATGCGGAAGAAGACGAAAGTGAAAGCAAAGAATAAATAATACACAACATGTAAATCCGCAAATTCTCAATTTCACCGCAAGTTTCAATCTTTTAAGTAATAATATGCATTTATTCATTCTATCTTTTGACTCTCAAAAATATCGAAATTGAAAACAGGAAACTAAACATCACGAAACGTTTGTAGAACGAAAATAGTTGATAAAGCAAACATACAGAGAGATTAAAATTTTTTATTTATATTTAATAGAAATAGTAATGGGTTTTTATATGAAATATGGGTTCTCGAAGCGGGTGTCAATCCAGTCATCTCACACTCCTTCACTCACAACCTTCAACTCTCCAATCAACCTCTTAAAACCGAGGGATACGTGGGATGAGGGTCGAGATCGAATCCAGGACTCGCCGATTGCTAGTCGACCGCTTTCACACGAAGCCACGTGCCTAATACAAAGTAGTATTTAATATATAAAAACGAATATCGTAACGCGAAGAAACAATGCGAAAAGGTGTAAAGAAGAGTTTTTGCAGCTAGATTAATCATGCGTGCTAGGAAAAAAAGAATCCGTTACGTACCTGCTGGTCGGCTTCGTTGAAGATCGCTGAAGTGTACGTTGGAGAAACATAAGACCTGTTCTTTTTAGCTGAACTGGTTGCACTAGTTCCAAAAGTGTATTCTAAAGCGTTCTTTTCGATAGTAAGAACTAGTAATGACGTTCATATAATGCTGTTCCTTTTAGTAGTAGATCTGTTCGTTTTAACTGAACTTTTTGCACAGTTCATCTTTCCTCTTTTTCCCTTCAACGTAGAGAGAAGAAGAGGAAAGAGATAAACGGTACGAGAAGTTCAGCTAAAAAGAACAGAGCTAGTAACTTCGCACTCATGAAAACTTGTGCTGTCCTCGCCTGCACTACTTCTGTAGTTTCAGTGCCTGAACCAATACAACGAATTCGGCTAAAAAGAACAGTCCTATAGAAAACCTTTGTTACGGAATATTTTCGCACGCGCGTTTGTTATCTATATGTAGAAAATGACTCTTTTATCAGCGACTGTTAGTCTCCGATGCGAGCACGCACGTCGAAAATGCAAGCGGAAACGGGGGCGTACGGTGTACAATACGTAGCGTTTGCTCCGCTTGTATTGCGCTTACGTAAAAGAATCGCTGCGCAGAGAGAGAGCGTTATTCATTTCCGCTACGGCGATCATTGTTGGATGATTGCCGTACGGTGTTGCAGGATGCCGCGAAATAGCTGTGCCACCGAGAAAACAATAGGAAAATGTGCAACATAAATTCTACGCACATTTTTACAACGTAATACAATAGAGTCATCGGAATGAACGGCTAAGGAATATTACATAATTTCTTTGTCAAACGCAAATATTACACGAAGTAACATCAACAATAACTTTTATTACACAGAATCGACTTTCCGATATCATTAATATTGAAATTAAAGAATTCTTTGATTTGCGGAAAAAATACTCTTTCGAATCGGTAACGAAAGGAGACGATAAAATCATCGAACAACAATCAACACTAATCATTTTAAAAATAAATCATTTTAATTTATAAACATGCAGTAGTCAGCAAATGAAAAATAATCGTTTCTTCAGTTTCGTGAAGAAATGCAGTATCATGTCGATATCAAACATCGACGTTCTGTTACAAACAGATTCACGTAGATAGGTTTTACCGAGGAACATGGAAAGCGTGAGGATTTAAAGGAGACGCCGTGTGACATTCTTCGGGTTTTTCTCATCTTCCTTTATTTTACAAAACTGAAAAAAAGAAAACTTCTGCGAGAGTAACAAACTTTTGGCTTATGTGACTAGTTGTAATACTTAGCGGCAATACTAAATTAGTGCAGTGTAAGTATGTACATTTGTGTTTACAGTTCCCGACTGCGAGAAACCACGCAGGCTCGGTTTACAGAGCGATTACAGAACTTCGACGATAATTTTTATCTTAGTACAAGACTTCGAAGTTGTTCCTACTTGCGATAAAGAAGAAACACACGCCAATCTTTTTATCTTTCGTTCGCGGAGAGCGTTAATGAAGAATTAATACGACGGGAGTCGACAAAATACGCGGGTAAAATCGGTAAATCTCGTCTCGTCCTCGTAATTTCTCCGCCCGTACATGCCGGGATAAATTGTCCTAGTCGCTAAAGGTATACAGAATGCGATAACAAGTTATATTCGCGCATCATTGATCTGAATTCACGAGCGGATGAAATTTCGACATACACGAAACGACACATGCTTTCACACGGCACACCCCGTATATGTCGTCGATCCCCGATCATCGGTACATCGATACGCGTCTTAAACAGGATAATGAATAATTTAACTTACGGATTATAGATACGTAAATGTTAAAACTACTTTAGGATAATGTTCATAGTCTCTCTCGTGGAAGACGCGGTATGGCAGGATTTTCTTTTCCTTCCTTTTTTTACTTTTTCCTTTTTATTTATTTATTTATTAGGAATAAATCTTTATCTCCAGCGCAGGCCACGATCTTGGCTTTCCTCGTCGCGGAAATCGAGTGCCTCGAATAATTGCGTTCCTGTCGAGTCGACTTTTATTTTACCATTTTCGCGAAAGAATGATTGACAACTTTATTGACAAGCCGAACAATTAGTACGCGTATACCGGAAAACCACGAAGGCCTGCTACGTAAATGCAGCACGTTTACATTTATATCGAGATATATTTAGAGGATAACGTATTTATTTATCGAAGAATGTTTGCGATAATAACGGTATATTTTACAGAACTATGTCACTATTTCATTATTTCTTATGTAATTTGCCACTCTGTAGTAATGCGTTACGAATTGATTTTATGTCATTGATAAAGGTATCTAGGAAACATCTATCGCTCATTTGCTGAAAACGTTTTCGCGTTAAGAAAATAGTGACGCAGAAATTTAACATTCGGGACAATCAGGTATAAGAAAATCTAGTCGCATCCCTGAATAGCACGAATTGTATAGGTAACATGAGGAGAAGTGGAGAAATACACACGGGCATGCAATTGCGTGTAAATCTTAATAAATAATTCATGCGAGAAATTACAAGGACGAAAGCTTGGTGCGTTTTACAAATAATTTTTCCTTCTTTCGAAACCGCGGTCGCCTTCGTTTCCGTTGAGGAGATTCGTTGTAAATCTTTGTCAACACTTGATGCAGACAAGGAATCATCGTAAACTTCAAGCCCGTAAAGTTAACCGAGAAATCGGACAGGTTCGTAAATCAATTCGCAACCGCTTATGCGAGTCATTACTCGATTTTAAAATCGTAAGCGGGCTGCATATTTTTTTTTCCTCCTTCAGAATACGAGATGTCTCTTCGTCTGTTCGCGAAGTTGGCGCGGCTCGAATATTCTTTTTGTGCAAGAAGTTAAATGACTCTTCTTATTCGTCGAGTACTTCTTTTTATACAGATACATAATCATGAGGGAAAATGTTCAAATAAAAGTAGATACTTACTTTTGCGACGAGATCACCGATTACGCAGGCGCGCGACAGAAGTATTACAACATAAAAAGATATTACAATGTGCAGGAAAAACATATAATTCTCCTACATTTTAATATATTTTAATAATTCAAATGCCTTTGAGCACGAAGAGTAGTACCTGGCGATTGTAAAATTAATTTTCTTTTTACAACTTAGAACTAGATCCGCGGATCAAGTCGATTAATAATTCAATTAGCGAAACAATCTTATTCAAAAACGCGATCTACACAATTACGTCCCTTTCGTCCTCGAATTTTACAAATGTAGGTAATTCTATTTAAAATTAATCTCTCTCTCTCTCTCTCTCTCTCTCTCTCTCTCTCTCTCTCTCTCTCTCTCTCTCTCTCACTCTTTCTCATAAAACTTTTTAAAGCCATCATATACATCTTAAGAAAAAAATTATATGCGTATACATCGTGGAATATTTTTCTAACAATTAGTTTGCGTAACTTCATTAGAGCAAAAGAAGTGACAACAAAACAGAGAATTAACTCGAAGAAATTCGCAGAGTATATATCATGAGCTTTCGTGAGCAATGAGTTTTCCACAGTGTCCTAGAAAACATTAATAGTGCAATCTGACTTTCCTCATATTCGAACTTCTTTAACAGTTTAAGCACCATCATATGACCATTACACGATTTATGATGAAAATTAAAATTGATGATTGGACATTTTCCGCAATTTACAGACGATTTCTCTCTTTACAGAAAAATTAATTAGCAATTTGGACAATTTACGGATAAAGAAATGTGTATCAAATGGAGAGGAAATTAAAATTTTGCTACGCGTTTTGAATTCATCTTTACTATAGAAATAACAATCTGCTCTCAATATACAGAATGAACCACATGATTTTATGAAGAATAATTTTTCTAATTTTTGCAAATTACAATGAATTAGATCATTCCTTTGATACCATTTAAGTCTACAAAGTCTTTAAGTCTACAATAATATATATAATATTGATTTAGGAGCCTTACAAAATCGTGTAATGATTTTTTATTAGTTTCTCGGGTCGCAATAAATATTACAAAACTTATTGTGACGTTTAGTAATTCATCTCGTACGACAATTACGTAAGTCAATTGATCAGGACAACCTGTATATGTCGGTTTTTTCTCATTTCGTGAGCAGGCAATGTGATCGATGCGAGGAAGGAAAGGAAAGAAACCATCGAGGACGATGGTAGCGACGGCTAATTTAAAGCTAAAGTCTTCAGTATCAGTCCATTGGAGTTCTCATGTACGTATACATTAGGTACATGATGTACATATGGTTGTGCAGTCAGTACTGCAACTAGAATGGTAATTAACCGGAACTATTTCGGACTTTCCAGCTCGCGCAGTTCCTTTTTTGTAATTCGTAGCGACCGAAGAATTCCAACCGATCTAGTTTCGACGGATTCTACTTGTTATGTGTAACAATGACGGACAATAAATGCACTCTGTTTCTTCTAAAACTTGGTTTATTCAGAACAATTCAGATTGTTTTTCCACTTGAGCGTTCATGAATTTAAACCTTGATCCATATTCAGTGGAGATTCAAGAAATTCGATTATTTGTTTTAAATTTATTGAAGATATATAATGCTTAGAATATAAATTGTAATTAATTGTACAGTTTCAAATGTATGTTCGTTATTCCTTTTTTGTGATTTTTTGATGAATATATATATATATATATATATATATATATATATATATATATATATATATATATATATATAAATACGTCACAAATTTGATATATTGGACAATATTGACATTCAATGATGTAATGGTAGCAATATCCGCAATTCAGCGATAATATAAATGTGACAATTCGCGTACGCGTTATCTTGTTATCCCGTTCAATTATGGAGAAAATCGAACTCGTCGGAAACTAGCGGTTTGAATTCTGGCAAGCCATAGATGTTAATGTTCGCCGAAATTACGCCATTCGAGAAATTCGGACGTGCCATGACAAGAATTAAATGTACGCTCGACACGACGGGACCCCAACGACATACATACATAAATCGAGCATTCTATTTATAGAAAACGAAGCCGGGAACTCGAGCCCGGTTTTAAAATTGAATGAAATTGTTCGTTTCAGTCAGTACCCCTTTCGCTCTTACAGCAAGAGCATCGTTCTATTCGCTCTGTCGATTGTTCATCCCTCCTATAAATGCACAATCAGTAAAATTACTTTGAAAATGAGACCACGCGAGAGAGTGTATAAAGGAATTTGGCAAATATGCAGTATTGTAAAAAAAAAAGAAAAATAGGAAAACGGAATGAAAGCATCGATTTGTTCGAACGGATTTAATTTCCACATCTTGAAACACATAAAATGTAAAAAAAACTGCGATGTGGGGAGTGTTATATTACATTCCGCACCACTTCACGATGTATTATCGATTGCACTGCATATTTACCGAGGATCTTAACAGACTTAAAAATAATGGCAGTTTGTTGCATATATGTCATTGGGCAAAACCGATCTCGTCGAGAATTGAATACAAAAGTGACGATGATGATGCTATGAAAATAAATTAGTCAATCTTCTTTTTATAAATATATACGTAGTTTGTTGCAGTTACGGACTTCGTGTAATCTGTACGTCATGGCGTTGTTTAAATTGTGTATCGTTGCGCACGCATTATTTCCCGAGGCGAATAACACAAACGAAAACAGGCTGGGAGAACGGCGTTACTCCGCGATTCGCTGCGATTAATAACGCGATTAATTGAGCTTACAGAGCTATCGTTAATCATACATACTTAATTACATAATTGGTTAATTAACTAATTAATTAAAGATGCTGTACAGGTGACGATAGCGCGATACGCCGTGACGAGGGGGGCTCTACGAGGGTGAAGAATCTTCAATAAATACTCCTTAAATTACAAATCTTACGCGGTCCGAGTTACAGACAACGTCTTGCGCGGCAATTATACAGATTGGATGCTTATACGCAAGCTCATACGATGCGTGTGTATACAATACAGGTGTACGTTAATAATACAGTGTACGTGCGCACCGTTAATATATTATCGATAGTGTTAGTCGTGATTGGACCACTCGAGACTCGTAGTCGATTATAGGTATACAATATATTAATCGGCTGTGTTAATTCTCTAACTAAAGGCTCCCTGAAATGCTGCCAGATCGCAGGCGAATACGACGGCCGAGACCGGCCGAACACGTTCGCCTGTTTCAGTCACGGCATTATTATCAGGATAAGAGAAACATGAATCGACGAGAACAAACGAACGAAAATGCTCCTCTCTTTTCGCTCTCCCCTCCCCCCCGGACCTCTCGTCGTCGATGATCGCAATCCGCTCTCGATATCACCGAATTTCGAGGAAACCTGCGAAAAATCGAAATTTTCCTCTCGCCTCGTAAGGCATTATACTAAAATGGTCTAAAAGTACGCATTATTTTATTTATACTCGTCTAATCGACTATCTATTCGTCTAACGTCTTCCTAATCTCCTATATGTACAGGGTTGCATTGACGCGGTGGTATATAAGGACCTCAGATACTCAGATTCCCTTCCTTTTCTTTTTACATAACGTAGAAAATATATAGGCCACAACGATATCGCGCTGCTCCTTTCGACGTCCGAGGGATACCGAGGGATGTACAATGAGTGAAACAATGAGTCGCGACAAGGTACCTTATTCCATGCGCGTTCTCGTAATTACTGAGCGACTACCTATAATTACGATTAACTGAGGAGGGGGGGGGGAGGACGTCTCCGAGTATTTTATCTACGCTACAATTTCGTGATACGAGGACAAGAAGCGGCGATACACGTCCGTGGCGATCGCGCGATTGCTTGGGGGATTGTGGCTCCCGATATATTTGGCATCGCCAAACGACAGGTCCGCGCACGAATAAATATTTCGCTTTATTACTAGACTTTCGACTAGCCGCGGTCGAGTAGAATGAATTTATTCGCTGTCGGCGAAACGAGGCATGAAGCCGGAAAAATGTGCGTCCGAATAAATAAATGCGCTTCGTGTGTAACGAGCGATAGGAGCGGCCATTTGATAGTCTCGTTACAGATTAAATTACTGAAATTATACCGGGTATGTATGCGCGTTCATTCGATTAGATTGCTCGCGAGTGCGCTTTTAGTGCGAAAATTTCATAAAATTATGAAATATCTGATTATCCGCAATTCTTAAATGTCTGCGAAATTTATGTCTGTATCATTAACCAAATGATAATTCCCTAGTTCAGCGATCGTTTCCTCGTTTTGTTCACCGACACATGGCTCAATCATGATTATGGATGCTTCCGACCACACATGGGGGGACTCGGAGCGATCCGTGTTCAGCTATGATCGTGCAAAATTAGGATGACGCATGTACAACGTGATTAATCGCGTTCTACGCGACTGACTAGGTGCGCGTGATCTGCCTACCTTTGAAGGAACAAACGATTGTGACGCTGAGCGGGTGTACAACGAGAAGCGCTTACTCAACGCGAATCCTTGAATCGTCATCTCTTCGCACGGTCTGATGATTCATACGATCGACGTTCTTACTATCAACGCGCCGTTAGATCTCTTTCTTTCTCTCTTCTCTTCATTCGACGCGCGTCACCGGCCAGCTCGGCCTTCGTGATTTTTGAGAGTGATCGATCGGTTGGATTAAATGAGAAAAACTTTGTGAGCAACTTTATGACGCGAGACGTAGAATTTCAATAAAAATCTGTGCTTAACGGGTAACTTCTTATCTTCTTCTTCTACTGTTAATCCTCCTTTGGATTTCCGTCCCACATTGAATGAGTCAAAGTACCACGATTTAATTGGTCTAAAAGACCAGTGGACAGCTTTGCCGAGGATAAAGAAAGCACCACTTTTTATTAACCTTTATATATTTCTTTAATAACTTTTTCCTGCTCTTAATCGAGCAACTATAACTCTGAACTTATGTTAGTCACATTTCCGAGAAAGCCTCTAAAAATTGCAAGATTTAATTCTTGTAAATATGTGGGATGACGGGCAACTTGTGAATATATAAATAATCTGGAGACTCTTAACCCTTTAAGGCCCAGTTTACATAATTATGTACATTCACTTTGAGTTCTTCCCAAATGTTTTGTATTGATAAAGTAGTGTTTCTGTCGATATAATACTCTTGATCCGTTTTATATGGAGCTAGATTCTCTATCTCAATTCGTAAAACAATGGTGTTCTCGCTAAACAAGCCACCATTGTGATCGTTGATCATAAATTTTACTCAAACGGAATCGATGCCTGGGCCTTAAAGGGTTAAAAACGATGAGTGTGAAATGCATAGTTTTCCTAATACCTACTCAGTTATCGGTTCGACTGCTGAAAAAAGATGCGTCTCTTATCGGGAAGAATCATTGGAGAAGAACTCCGACCTCAATCGAAACGCTTGCTCTCCTCCAAGGGGATCGATACTCCTCTGTTCTAACGATTCGAGACTTCCGGGGTATCGAGTAATGAAATATTCAGAATAAACAGAATCCACTTTGGTGCACCACAAAATCCCTCAGTGTTGCACCAAGTTATGTATAGTCATTTTGGTAACGGAAAAATTTTTGGAAGTTTTTACGGAAACTAACCGACTTTTGTATCTCTCTCGTGCACTTGATATTGGCTGTACAGATCTCCGTAACACAGGAGTCTGGTGCTAAATTTGAAAGAAGAAGAAGAAGAAGAAGACAAATACCTCGGTATTAGAGCTCGTATACGAGCACGAAAAATTCCGAAAGAAACTTCGTACGATCGCGTGTACGGCATTTATTAAAGCGACGCATGTAGTAATTTCGGTTATATTCGCACATAATTTCTCATCCGAGAATATATCGCTGTCTACCTTGGTCAGCAATATTGGCGACCACGTTATTCCTGCGAGCGCGAACAATAAACTTCGAACTCCCAACTATTATTTATCTAGGTCAGCGCGGCTTTCTGGAAATCCGATATCCGATATAAAATGCTTTCGCGAGACTCCATCGATTCAAGTAGCTTCTCTTTCGACCATCTCGACCGGAGTTTATCTTGTCGGTCGCGGAGCACACGTGGTAAAAAGATCAGCGACCAAAAGAAAAAAACCTACGAAATTACTCTTGCGTTCCCCTCCAATATTGCTGCCGTTCGTGACGCGTCGAGGAAACGCTTGCTTTTTCTTCGCGAAAAGAAGGCAGGAACATGATGCTGTGATATCCTATTTCCTAAGACCCTGATAATTATAATGCGCCTTCGTGGTGAGAGCTTCGTAGAGAAAGTAATAGATGCTGGGAGTGTGTTACGACGCAGTACGACGCGTTTAGTTGTCTCGAAGGAAAAGCGAATCTAAGTCTAAGAGCGTACAATATAATATAAAATATAATCTCTAGTAGGAATAAATATATACTTAAATATATATATGTATATATCTATATATATATATATATTACTTTTATATAGGTAGTGACGCTGCGGCAGGATTATAATATTACGAGGGCATTGATAAAGTGTTAAAGTCTCTTAAGTATTTAAAACGACATATATATGTAGCATAAATAATTCTCTCATATCGAGAAATGTGACAGAATGATTATTGTTATATCTAAACGATGCGAGAAACGCGTCGTACCGCCGGGTTTAAGGGATCCAAGCTACTCGGACGAAATTTCGAGACGAGCATTGAGAGCTGTTCTGGCTGCGTTAAACTGTACAGTCGTCTAAAACTTTATTAACGTCGTCAACGGTACCTGCTACGACTCTCGTTACTGCGCGGTAAAACATTATCGTAGCGAGAATACTAATCGTATTGCTATAGCGAATGCTAGCGCGCGGCTTTCTCTCCTGATGCGTGCGGCGAAATCGAAAAAATATATATATATAAACGTATTGCGACATATTTACAATACGCGTGCTCGGCAATAGGTACGCGTAATTAGTAATGTCGGTTCCGGTAATTCGAGTTGTTCTGAAATTTTCCGAAGAGCGAAGTCGCGTTCAATCCCGCGAACGTTAATCCTCGAAAGTATCCTTCGGAGGATTGGGTCATTTTTTATTGTACTTTATTAGATGATCAAAAAGTCGCTGTGCATATAAATATAATACATATACACTGCAAAAAGTTTTCGGACAAAGGTACACGGAGAGAATTTTTCGTTATATTTTGCCGCAAAATTCACTACAAATTTTACTATGTTTGGTAATAAGCTTGGAACAACTTGGCAACCTGTCAAATATTATTGGTAACGAAAGAAATTTCTGAAATATGGAAGAAAACATTTTATAAACAACATAATAAA
>NJRQ01000078.1:522444-589914 GCA_003063805.1 Aphaenogaster ashmeadi
AAATTATGGAAATTTTACTATGTATTTTAGTAAAATTAATCAAATGTATTTTATATTTTATTGTGATAGATATTAATATTTTTTATTGTGGTAGATATTAATCAGAGAAAATTGCATAAAAATCTTCGAAATACCATGTTGTCCCATAACTACCATGATTTTCAGGGTAAATTTTAAGAGAAAATTCTCTCTGTGTATAAGTCGCGAAAAATTGTAGTAAAGTGCCTATTATTATAAGGAAAATGAGCCAATTTTATTCAACTAGTGAGAAGCAAAAGAAATTTCATAAATTTAAGCCAATTTTAGTTCACAACTCATACTTTCTTTTCATCGAAGAAACCGCCTTTGACAGACAGCACCACTTTTTGAATTTATAGGGCTTGTCCAGAAACTTTTCGACGGCAGTGTATATATATATGTACTAACACTAACGAAAACCCATCTAGTCTTGAGTGACCCAGCCACCGCTAGTCACGGATTAATTCATCCCTTTGCTCGAGACGCGACGTTAATCGTTGATCACGTATGTTACGTTTTTACAAAAGCAAATTTTATCTTTACGGAGAGATGCACGAGCTCCGCTCTGAATTACAAGAACCGTTCATTCCAATTTGTATACTTATCCCGCTTATGAATGCGTCCTAGAAACGACACGTGAGTTTATATGTGGTTTTATATGGTTTTCAATATTACTATATCAACGCTCACTACATGTTCTTTTTTTTTTAATATCGCCAAAAGAGTTAAACGAGCAAGCAGAGTACGGCGTAAAATCGAATTCTATGACTCTTCTTTCTACCACAAGCCGGTTTGCCTGTCGCGCCGGACAGAGATTCAGCTGATTTATATCACTCGCGCGACATTAACGCCTGGACAATTCAGAGAAACCGTAATCTGAAATTTAGAGTTCGGGATTGTTCGGGGAGGACCGATTCAAGCTGCCCCGCCGCGTTGCGCGTCGCAATTAAGCCAGTCGTTATTACTAATTACTGTACACTCAGTCCTTGCTGCGCGCGACCCATTATTACTCGGACGAAGGGGTAGCGAAACAGTTGGAAAGCCTATTTGCTAACTCAATCCCGGGAAGTCCGTTTCGTGGAGTTCCCAGAATTTCGAGTCTCTTCGAAGTTTCGCGACACACAATCTAGTTGCTGATAAACTGAAGCCGCAACTATCGGCATCTAGACCGATCACGTCTCTATCCTCGATCCACTGAAACGTGTCTATGTATCGAGAATTTCATGATATCAAAATACTTTAGATTTTACCGTATTTTACATTTAGCACTTTCTCTTTCGTCGACCAATGCTCCCGACATGTTCTTTTTCATTTCTCCCTCTTTCTCTTCAATAATTATTTCTCTCGTACTTATCGAGATCCTTCGACCAATCTTTCTAAATTGCGTGCACACGCGTTCGTCCGCACTCTCTCGTTACTCTGCTTTTCATTACTATTAAATACCGGAAGATTGGCTGCTCCCTTGCCGGGACAACGAGATGATAACTTTTATACTGTACAATCACCTGGTAACGCGGATACGATATATATCTTAAAAAAATTCGGTGTTATACTTTCTTTTGTCAAAAGCACTTCTCTATTATTTCTATACATGTGACATGCTCTTTCTCTCTCTTTCTCTCTGAAACCTCCAGAAAGGTTCTGATAGATTCTATCGAACTGGAACGAATCTTGCATCTCGAAGATAGTTCAAAATATTTGTACTACAAGGCAAGAAAGAAAATTAAAATTCTCACCTAAATATAGATAGAAATACTCGCGATACGAACAGTGATACGCAGCATAAATATTCATTCCGTTAAGCTTCTTTTAACTAATTTAATTGCTTTTTGTGGAAATAGAAGGAACTTTATGTATCTTCCTTTTTTTAAAGATTGAAATGCGATGTTCAAGCGAATCTGATTTGACGCTTCGAGTCGTATTATTTATTTGTACTAGCTTCGCTCGATAAATCTGCGAATCGTGTGTTATGTTTGGCTTGCCGTTCTTACACACTACCGAAAAATTTGTTTGCCGAATCTCAAGTCAGGCTTGATACGAATGAACGGATCATTCCGTAAGTCTCGATTGATCTCTACTCAATATGATTATCGAATCGTTCGCGTTCCAAAGGTACGAAACCGTAACGCGATTCAAATTGAAGTAAAAGCAAACAAGAGCACGATTGAATACGAAGCGTTTTGCGTTCGAGCAGTAATATTGACTTATGATGAATAGAGCAGACAAAGGAAAAATATAGATGGAAACTGAAGAGTTTTGTGGGGTAGAATATCTCCGCGATCGACAAGACCCGTTCCAGACATCAATGTATTGCGTTTCGTTCATATCATCTAGTTTGTCGTTACTACCTACTGATTGTTTACGTCACTCGATTCCGTATCTGTAAAATCCGAGGCTAAAACGTCAAGATCTACGATTCTATGCCGTGCGGGAAACTGAAACGTGATCAGGTAGGCCCCTAATTTGCACCCGTTAGTCCTCCTTCACCTCCCCCCATTCTTATCCGTCACGCTAAGTTTATTGTGAAGATTGTGGATCGTGGATTGTAGACACGCTCTTATTGCAATAATTTACCTACGAGGTACCCGCAACTCTTGAGGAAGAGACTTGTGACTTTATTTACATGCGAGGGTGAAGTTTGTCTTTTTTAAAACACACACACATACACACGCTCTCTCTCTCTCTCTCACAACTATCTTGCTCTCTCAATATAAATTATTACATATTATAGGTCTATGCGCGGCGTATATTGCATCCAATTTTATTTTAACTTACCATATACGAACTGCGAGTTAGAGTTAATTATTTACAACCTTGAGATTACACTGTAACATATCGTGCTACAGGTGTGTGTACGCGTATGACAAGGAACTCTGGTTTATAGAAATCATTCTTCCGCTGTGCGCCTCCAATTAGTTCTAAAACAACATTTCCCGAAACGAAATGAAAGCGTCTCTTATAAGCTTTCGCGAAAAGATTGGCAGCATATAGGATTAATGTCATGCAATCTCAAATATATTTTTATTTGAGATCTTTCTTTACGTTAATTAAATAACGAAAGGAGATACAAATGCGGAAATACAATTTTGACTAAAAATGACGTTTTTTATGACATTGCTTATTAAGAATTTTTCTATCTTTTAAATTCTTAATCAGGATTGTTCAGCATCGAAACCCAAACAATACAAATGTTTAAAAGACGTCTTGAATCTATTTTGTGAATCTCGCGACTATCGTTAAAGCTCGAGCAAGCTTCGGAAATAGTTGCTTCAGAACTAACTTATATGCCCGTGTGAAGAACAAAGAAAAGCAATCCCGAAAGGAATGAATAGTTGATACATGGCAGAAAAAACTTCGGGTGTGTTTAAGAAAAAGAAACACAGGTCTATGAAGCCACGGCTTTCGATTACGAAATACTACGCGCCTACGTTTATTTATCTAATTGTTCGACAGCTTAGCTTCTATTACGAACACCATTTTTTTCATATGCCGTCGCGACGATGCGTGCAGCGAGGCCTCTCTACATTGCTATCCACCGTCAAGATCTGATTACGTTTGATCCGCGACAAGAGAAGGACACGAAACACTCACCGCCGTGTCAACGAACGAACGAACGAACGAACGAACGAACGACCGAGCGAGCAAGTGAGTGAACGAGCATGCGAGCGACTTGGTAACATCGTTATATATTTTCGTCCAACTCGTCAGACCACTCGCATATTGCCCTGAGTATTGTTTGTACGTTAATATCTACATGTCCTTCCGCGGATTTTATGATCAAAGACGATTTCAAGCAGTTATATCTCGTTCCGCTGAGTTTTCCCGCTCAGCGGTACACCGACTAATCTCATCGATCGAGCGGAACGTCTTCGAAGTTCGTTACATTACCGAAGTGCTGAAAGCCGTTCTTGAAGATTCGCCCCCGACTGGTGCCTGCCTTCATCTGATCGAGCAACGTGACGTTGTCCTCGAAGTCCTTCACCCACCTCGCGGTCTCGTGGCCCCAGTGAAATCGTATCGGCGCGGCATTGTGATAGACTTTCTTGATGCCGAGGCTGCGTATCTCGATGCCCTCGTCGGAGTGGTAGAACGACTTCTCGCAGAAGTCCTGGCCTAGGAACGGCTCCAACTCGGAGACTATCTCCATAAAGGTTGGGCGTTCACTGGGCCGCCACTTGAAGCACTTATCCATGAGCTTCTGTATGGTTTCGGGACAGTTCCGCGGTATATTCAGCATGCCTTTGCGTAACACATGATGTAGCACCTCCTCATTCGAGAAACCTTGATACGGTATCTCGGCGAGAGTGAGTATCTCGTAGAGCACGACGCCAAACGACCACACGTCCGAGTCGGATGTAAATACGCCATCGGAGAGATTCTCCGGTGCCATCCAGCGTATCGGCAGTAGGCCCTTCTTGCCGATTTTATAGTAGTCGGTCTCGTAGATATCTCTTGCCATGCCAAAGTCACCAATCTTGCAGACCAGGTCCTTGGACACCATACAATTGCGGGCGGCCAGATCGCGGTGCACGAATTTCTTCGACTCCAGGTAGGCCATACCGTCAGCGATTTCCGCGGCCATTCTCATTATTCTGGATGCGTTCGGCACCATCTGGGTGTCACGTATCCTACGTAGGTACGTCTTCAGATCGCCGTTCTCCATGAGTTCCATGATGACGAATGGCGGATTGCCCATGGAGACTACGCCTAGCAACTTTATGATGTGCCATGTCGAAAAGTTCTTCATGACCGAGGCCTCGTTCAGAAACTCGTTCTTTTCTCGCTGGCTAGCGGTTTCGGAGATCGTTTTGATAGCTACTTGTCCGGTACCGTCCAAGTATCCTCGGTACACCATACCGAAGTTACCCAGACCGAGCTCCTCCAAGATCTCGACGTTCTCTCTAGGTACTTCCCAGCTATCGACAACGTATTTAGTCTCTATATAATCTGGATTCACGCTGGCTATCAATCGCTCTTGCGTCCTCTTCTTCTGATGGCTCCTGATAAGGAGCATTATCGTGGTCACAATGATGACTAGCACAGCTAGCGTCAATAGCGTTGCCAGCATTATTCGACTGTTATCCGATAGACCGATTGAGAAGTAGACCATATTAGTGAAGACGCCATCACCCGCTAGCGACGTGGAGCGTATTCTTAGGCTGTATCTACCCGGACTGAGATTTCTGATGTAATGATTGATATACTTCTCCTTATGGCCGATGTACGGTATGCACTCGGTGCTCCTCTTCGCATCCTTCACGTCCAGATTCGTGTACTCAATGGTGTATGTGACAGTGAACGCGTTTGGATCCTTGACCGATTCCCAGGTGACTTCGACTATTGTATCGTTAGTCACATGGACCTTCACATTGTGAACGTCGTCCGCGTTCGATCGTTTTAGCGTTCGAACGTTCGCATACTGAATGGTCGAGCACATCGGTACGTCACTGTCTACCTTGACGCCACACGCGGCGATCGTGATGGTGTACAGAGAATAGTGACGCAAGTTCTTCAAAAGATACGAAGTATTTCGCGCACTGACATTGTACATGAATACCTCATCATTCAAATGACTGATCATGATGCTGCTACCGGCGTTAGCCGAAATGTCTATCGCAGTTTTCTGCCTTTCCCGTGTCGCGGCGGATAAATTGTTTGTCACATCATAGAATTTACTCTCCGGTGAATTGTAGTTATTAAAGACGCAATAATCCTTCCAGCCGGGCGACAAGTGACTGATGGTCATATTCTTGTGGCAGAATATCTCGAAGTGCTTAGAGGTCTTCGCGTTTGCGTCCTTGAAACAGCAAGAATTGGGATTCGAGATCAATGATGTTTTAATCGTCACCTCATGTATCTCTTCCTTTTTGGCTTCGTTGACCAAAGTGTCGACACAGTAATCCCGTGAGACGACCAATTCCTCATCGTCCGGTCGAATGGTACTGGAAATCATGTAGTAGCCTATAGGACCGTTCGGATACACCGGTGGGCTCCATTTGAGTAGAATTTGGCTGTCGCTTATCGCGGTCGAGCTCACATTCGTCGGTACTGAAGGTATCGCACTCTTCGTTCGGAAGAAGATGATCTCCGACTGACCCACCGGAGTCACGAAGGAATTCGAGGAATTCTTCTTGTTTCTTGCCGTGAACGTTTTCACATACGCGGCATACTTGGTGTACGGTTTTAAGTTCGTGATATACTTCGAAACAGTCGAATTCCAGCTCGGTATACCGACGTCCACGATCTGCCACGTATTATTACCGCAGGCGTTCGCCTCATACGTTATGTTCTCGTTCTCAGTCTCTATGTAATTTAGCAGGTAGTTGAGAAGCTGTTGGCCCTCCGGCGGCTTATAGCTGTCCCAACTCAAAATCACGTGATCCGCGTCTCGTTTCTTCACCGTGATGTTTATGTTGACGATATTACAGGCAACCTTGTCGCCATTCGATTCTGGTTGGACCTCGAGATCCGTGAAGTTAGTGATGTTCACCATTTTACCGAACTGCTCTATCTTGGAGAGACAGAGCTTGGGATTGTAATGAAAGAATAGCCTGCCGTTCTCTATCGTTATCTTTTGGGATAGCGGGAAGAGAGAGGAGAGATTCGGATTGTCCAGCACCACCAAACTCGCGTTATTGATGTCTAGATTCTCACCCTTGATCACTTTGAGCTTCTTAAAGAAACTTAGCGACGTGATCGGAAAAGAATGCGTTATCTTCAAGTACTCGGTTATCTCCTCGATTAAACCGAACGCGTCCGCCAATTCATTCATTATATTTGGGTTACCATTTCTGATTTGAAACTCCAGAGCACCCTTCACTACCGTTATACCGCGAAAACTCTGAGCGTCCGAAATGTGACGTATAATAGCACCGTTTCCGATTTTACGGCACTGTCCTTTGCAAACCCGACAGGCTGTTACCTGTAATGCAAAATAAGAGAATAAAGAAAAAGAGTTAATAACAAGGATGTATGTGTAAAATGTAGTAGTAAAATGCAAACTATTCGTACATTTTTGTCGTCGACGTAATCCTCGAAACCATCAGGACATTGAGTGACACAAGAGTTATTGAAAGGTCGCCATGTCTGTATCTCCTCCAATTTAGAAAATCTTCTGATATGGTTCATGTTCTGGCATTCGTCCTTGCTAATGCACCGTCTCGAGAGATATGCATATCTGGGAACAGAAAAACCGTTGTTACAGCAGAACAGGAGATCTTCCTACTCACAGATAGAATGCAGCATATTTATCATCTGATATTCTAGAACCGACATTACACCACGAGAACTTTGAATACGATGCGCCTAAAATATGTAATATTAAATTTCGAAATATTTTATGCATTTTATCTCGTTTGAAATTTAGAATTTAAGAATTTAGAAGTTAGAATTTTGTTCGTCATTTCTTTCCAAAATTCCTTAATTTTCGATATTCCGGAAACTTAAATTTCAAATCAAATTTATTTTAACACAATTTTAATTTTTTAATAGTAAGACGTTTAAAATTGAACATGAAGAAGCTGCAAAAGTAGCAATCTTCTCATGCAAATGTTTGCTAGGAAAAAAAGATTAATTACTCCAATAACAAAAAATTTAGTAATTTCCACTCGGGATAATCTACATAATTTAAATAAAGTAATTCCCCAGAATTGCATTATTCATGTTATACTTACATGTAAGATACGGGTATAATAAGAGGAACATATAGTATAATATATATATAGTATACATATAAACTTAGTATAAATACGTAACTAGTTTTCTTTTTCACGTCATATGCATTTTCACAAGTTACTCACAAATTGGGCGGACAGCTTTCAATGCATCTTCCTTCGTGCCGATAATGTTTGCACACGTAACACTCGGTATCGCTTGAACCGTAACACTCCCCGAGACATTGCTCGTGGCATCTTGATCTCTCTAACTTCTGGCAACGTTGGGCAGTCCAGCAATAACCGCCAGGACATTGAGAGCATCCTGTGGAGCATTATTTTTAAAGAAGTGTTATTTTCATGTCGTAATTGTCTCTTTATTTCTCTGAGAAATAACGTTTAAGCTGCTTATATCTTTATTGCTTATTACTTGGAATTAAGATTTGTATCTGTCACCTTTCACGTGCGGGCAATTCTGTTCGTTTCTATTATCTTTGATGAAGTTCTCGCCGGCCGGGACGATGAGGCTCCAATTCACGGTATTCGTAAAGCAGAGAGCGGGATTCTTTTCTAGGCGTACGCCACCCCGAGATATCTTTGTCAGATTGGTGAGGCCGATCTGCGAAAAAGTTTCGCAGGATTAGCCGTGAAATTATGAGTCAAAGGTCGAACGGTCGGTTAATTTGATTGACTGATTAATGTCACTTGACCCAAGCATTTGACCGGGCCCTAGGCAGCACACTGGGCGATACACCTTCGAACCGAGACTCGACTTGATTCGGCGTGGGAATGAACGATCCGGATTGTACGTGACAAACGTCATATGTGCGCGGATAAAAATTCTTTACAGCGTTCGCACGGTACGAAAGTTGCGCTCGTACAATACCGTTTAACAAGTCGACATTGGTTTCGACGTACTCATAACTAAGCATCGAAAACTCTTGATCCTTCTACTAGATCTTTTATACAATTTTTCTTTTTATTGAACAATACAATAAATAGAAGTTCTAAGTCTATCTTTACCACTTAGATGAAAGTTAACGTCTTTGAGATAACGTCTTCGTTAAAGTTGTGCGCAGACCGTTATGACTCAATTAAAATCCCGCTTGGGATAATTTTATTATTCGAGAAAATAGAGCGTAAAGATAACGTAACGAAGTTTAAGAAATAAAAAGTTGGAGAAGCAAGAAGTAGAACACAGAAGACGCTTGCACGAAGCTCGAATGAATCTTACCTCCTGCAAGTTCTTCATCTCGTAAATCATGAAGGCGTAGTCCGTGAGGAGTATATCGCCCCTGATGACCTCGAGATTCGGGAAGAGTTTGCTGAGGCTCTTCAGACCGTCCACGCGATACAGAAGAAAGTAGCCGGTGATTTCTCTCAGCTCCGGAAAGCTAACGTTATCGAAATCCGCCTCAGTGTTGTTCTCGATCAACACGATTTGCAGGAAACCCTCGATCACACGGCAGTCTTTCAATACCGAGAAACTGTCAACGCTGTTTCTAATATCTATGCTCTGGCAGATACCGTCCCCGATCGTCACATTCTTATATCTTCGTCCTTTCTCTCGTCCTACCTCCTCGCTCGATTTCGTGTGCAACTTGGGCAGATTCGACGATTGACTAGACTGCTGATTGTTTTTCGATCCGACATCCGTAGATCTGAAACAATCAATTTCATTAATTCGTTTTACAGTTCGAATTTTGACAGATGACGGAATTCTTCCAAAACGAGATAGCCTCTTCACTTTTTTCCAAGAAATCTAAAAAGAAATAAATTTATCGATTTTTCTTTTACTTCTTTTCGATTTTTCTTTTACTTTTATCTCATGAGTATTTCACGAATTTCGATAATCCCAATAAGCTGTAAATCTTCAAGACGTTCTATCGAAGTGTAATGTTCCTTGAAATTACCGGAAACCGATCTTTTTCAATAACTTTAATCATTTGATCCGATACAAATCGCAATCTCCGTTTAACGATGGTAAAATGAAATACATGCATTTTATTTTCCGTTGAATTTTTAGCATTCAAGTGTCCTCCAATTCAGAAAATATTCAAATAGAAATACGCTCGGCAGAGTTAAAAAGGGCCACTTGCATTTAAATGATACCCTTTGTACGCAGTACCGGTACAAATTATTCGTTCGACAGAGTAAAATTACCAAGGCATTTAAAAGCCGCTAATAACTCTAAGAAGATCAAAGGGAATTTTAACAGGGATGGCGCGCAGAGACGTCGCAATCTCGCCCGATACTCGTGATAACCAATTTGAGGGAATTAATTGGTGAAAATAAAATCACTTAGTACTTGTATTCGAATAAATACCAGAGGCGCGGCACGGCTACACCTAAAATCCACCGCTTGAAACGTTTCGAGGAGGTGATAAGCAATTTCCGCACACGTGGGCGCCTTCCGCGTTTCGAAAATTTGCGGACGGATATCACGAACCTCTCCAATTACGAAAGAATTTGCTGATATACTGGGTAAACGCGCGCGTAAAAGTTCAGTTTACATAAAGGATCAAGTAGTTCGCTCATAAGTAAAATGGTTTATTCAATCGATCTTCCAATAAGCTCCATTCTTTTCTAGAATCTCTCGTCAATATTTTTGGCAATATGTATTACACATTTAAAAGGACTATATAAGCATTTATAGGAATACCAAATAGTATTCAATAATACATTTATTAGTATTTAAAATGCTAAATTTATAGCAATAGGAATTTATAGAATATCAAAGAATCCTTATATATAATCCTGTAAATATATTTATAAGGATATCTCAAATATAATATCCTTATAAATCTCTATATTTACAGGAACTCCAAAAATATCAATAGGACTACCAAACTCATATATCGCTGGATTTTTTATGACATACCTGGAGTTATCGATCGCTCGGTTGTTTCTAAAAGCGTTCGTGGCGTCCAGAGATCCAGACTCGTCGTAGTTGGTGACCGCTGAGCTTCGATCGTCGTAAAACTCCGCGGAGTCCTCCTCCCTCATCTTGTCCGCGTCAGGGTTGTATTTGCCCTTTGCGCTTTTATCCCGGTGCTTCGTGGCACTCGCTTTCGGCCACCTTTTCTCCTGGCAGAGCGCCAGGCCCACCACCGTGACGCACAACAGAACGATCGGCAGCAGCGACTTCCTCGTCCTCATCTCCTTGTCTCATTGAACACCGCGCGCTTGAAAGCCTCCCGTTGAACGTTCCCGACCTTATCCCCACGTGCCGCCCCGACCACCACTTTCGTTTTCTTTGATTGATCGACGATTGATAGTCGACCCTGCGAGCTCGTCCCTACTCTTCTTCGTCCGCTTTTTCCTCCCCCGTCCTCTCCCCAGCCTTGATCGCGTCCGATTGTTTGACCTTTTTCTTGGGCTTCTCAAAGGCGGTAATTAGTAGACTGCAAAACGGATCGTAGTTCTCTATTCAGTTTAAAGGAGGAACGCTACTCCAAATTATACGCGATAATAACGCTTTGTCTCGCTACCATTTGTAGTTCATGATTAAAAAAGAAAAAAGATAGCAAGCTAAAACTTAACCGTTTATTGCGATCAGAATTATACCGTGTGAAAAAGAATGAACGAATAAGCTATGATAAATGTTTGTGAAGTAATTGACCCTTTTTAACCCCACGAGTCCTATGTTAGAATTAAATGATTAAGCAATTCATAAAGTGTCAGAAGGAATGTGTAGCGCTATTTTTTCCTCTGCTTTCCAATTTCCGAGGTTAATAATGAAATATATCCGGGTAAGAGTGCGCGTAAAACGAAAACGTTTCTTTTCTCTTTTCTGGAATTACATCCAAAAGCTCGTTAAAATTGGAAGTCTAAAACGCTACGCTGTTAACCCAAGAGGACGTGAAATCCAGGTAGAATTTATATCGCGTTCTATTTTAAATGAATGCCACTCGTACACACAACTCTTCTGCCGTACCTGTGGATTAAAAGCGACGCGGTTCCCCACGAGAAAAACACTCTGGGTTATTCCGCGCTCTTGTCCTCCTCCTCCTCCTCCTCCTCCTTCTCCTCCTCCCTCAAGGAGGTAATCGATCGATCGTCCAGGCTCGCGTGAACCCTCTCCGATTCTCCCTTCCCCGTGCGGGCTCCGGGTAACCCGGTTTCGAACTCGCGGGGGTGTTTCCTTTCCCGGAAGAATCAGAAGTCTTGAGGTCGCGCGAGTTTCCGCAAGGGTTGCGTACAACAAGTAAGGCTGACCGCGGCCTGACGCCTCCAAGATATCTTCAAAGCGCCTTCTTATTGAAAACGAAGTACATTTTGGCCTTCATAATTGCGTCGTCATCGCACGCCATAATTATCTGTCGAACAAAAGTCGAAGCGTAACGTTAAGCATAGAGCAGTTTTGGTCCGTTGCTACACGGAATCGAAAAGCGGTGAATGAAATTGTAATAACTTCAATAAATTCAATATTATAGGTAGATTTTTTACGAGTGCTAGAAGCTTAAAGTATATAAAATTCAGCATACACTTCAAATATCGTAAATATATTTCGTAAGCGTCTCTCTTATTTCTTTCTATGTATGTTCAAAGTGCAATGTAAAATAAGTATGTAAGAACTGTGCTATATACACACACACATACATAGTTGTACTTAATTTAATTAGATAAATTTACATAGGGTGCTTAAGAAGATATTTAAGCATATCCGCTAATTAAGGTTACATAAAAACGTAACGGCGAGTTCTAAACTAATTCGCAAATTAATATGGTAATGTTGAGCCACAACTGCGCTCGATATAATTTCTGTGCGGTTCTTTTGACTAGTGCATTTTGCAATTGAATATTCCCTTGATAATTTCAATTCAGTAATATTTAGATAAAAATGAAAATATTAGCTGTTATCTTCAATTAATTCTGTTAAATCATAAAAAACAAACGATAATTAAAATATGAACGATGATTAAAATATGAAAACGGAAATTTCTTTGCAAATATCTAACGTTGGGTAAAAAGAAACACGATTAAATTCAGGGAAACACGAAGCCTATGATAATTAATTATAACTAATTATACGTGATAAAACCAATGTAATTAATTATAATAGTGTAGCGTCGCTTTCGACCAGTTTTAATTAAATATCGCGGTTAAAATTGCTAGTAACACGTAGGTCGTAGACATTAGAAATGCAGGACGTCAAAATTATGAGTGCACGTTATTTTACTCGAAACGTATGTTAATAATACATTCTCGGGTTTTCTGTAACATCGTAATAACTTTCATTGTGCTTCTGTAATTCTGTATCTTTTGTACGTACGCGCACAATGTGTATAATTATCATATTTCATATACGCAAAATGACTGCGCCGTATTGTATCTCAAGTAGAGATCCGGTTAATTAACTCAGGCGTAGATACGCGCGTTGAAATTTAAGTAAAGGCGCATGCGAGGGGTAAACCGTAAGGGCATTGCGGTGTACAGATTTGGGACATTAGTGGGCATTACATAAAAAAATCACTAGTAATGCCCAAAAATTGTGTACTTTTAATGTACTTTTGTGTACTTCGTAATGCCCAATTTTGGACATTACTAGGCACTGGTGTACACAATTTTGGTCAGCGATTTTTACCCCTCGGGCGCATGTATATCAGTTGTCACGATCTTTACTAGCATTAATTTGTCGAACGCGTGCGATTCTATCGCGAAAAATCGCGACCTTTCAGATAAAATGAGAGAGAAATTCAATTCTGATTTTTCGTGAAAACCAATCTGGATTATTTGAAATATATTACTGAATTACATATTGTTGCGCAACATGTTGCAAATACTTGCTCGCGATATTTTATCGCATAGGAACGGTTCTCTATCTCAAAGTTCCGTATCTAATTACAGTAAATCAAGCTGATTCTCTCTTTGGATTGCCACCAAAGACGCTCAAGTGTGCTCGTTAATTGGAGCTAGTTAAACTTACACATAATGTCATATTCGAGATACCAACGAGTTCTTGTTACCAGAAAAGCAATAAGAAGAGAAAACTTCGATGTATTTGCTTACATTTTGAAGTATAATTTTGAACTAAGTAATTTTGAACGAAGTAGAGTATAATTTTGAGCCTCATAACGCGAGGCCCTTTGACAAATTGAGAGCTTAAGTTTTATTAGACTAATTTGCATACAAAGTGATTCTAAAACAGGTTGTTAAAAGCAAGACGTGCTCTTTGACACGTTCGAGATCGATCTTCCTCAGCCACCTTTCCTCGCGATCCTTCAATTTTCATTAAATATCTTCGCGGTTAAGTCTTAAATTATAAATTTATTTCTAGTAAATTCCGTGTCAGAATCTTACTTAAAGTTAAACCAAGAATAACGCTATTACACATTCCGAAATGTAATTCCTGAAAAATTTATTTTCCGCCCCGTTTATAATGACAAAAAAGATCGTTAATGCTTCTTACATTAACGTCAAGAAAAAGTCGACTTAAGATTGGAGAAGGTGCGATTGAAGGTAAAGTTTAATGGCTTGATTTCGAATCACGTAGACTCCCGAGTCCGGAGCCCAGACCCCAGAGTTTGATTCGTTTCTCTCATTTATTCCCCCTTGCCACCCTTTGTCTGCGGTTTTTCTACTCTGTCCGTCTTGCGCGCTCTTTGCTCGGGCAATTGTCGGATACCTACACCGGCCATTTCGGATTACGACGTCAGCAACGAGGAAAATCGCGCGGACAGTTCCTGGAACTTAATGTCCGAGCGAATGAACGGCCGTTCGCCGAAGAGGCGCACTTTTTGATTCGGTAAGGCAGCCTCACCAGAGCGTAAACTCCGCATGTTAACAATTACTTCAACGTATTGCATCAACGGTAGAAACGTGTAAAAATTGCAGTTGCGACGTCGGGTCTCGGATAGTAGCAGTCACGACGGTCGCTATCATATTTCGTCGTTCTGCCGCATTTTATAAGACCGCTTTATGAAACCAGAGTGATTCTTCCTCGAGGAGGAAGTTATTCGTGTGAACGTTGCGAGAATCGTAAGTAATATTCGCGTATTCTTCCGTGCCGCCGTCGGGCGGAAGTCGAGACACGATAGTCGACTACACCGACGTTGATTATCTCGAGAATCGTCAGTGATCTCGAGAATCACGTCTTCTCCTTCTTCTTGATTTATCTGTAATATCACGATTTATCTGGGATTTTTAATTAGACCCGTTATAAATTATAAATATTTTATAGATTCCCAAACGTTCCAGCGCGTGAAGATCTAGGGATAAGAGCCACGTATAACGGGAGTTCAACTGGGAATTTAAAAATTATTATACGATAAGCGCTCATAGATTAAATTACGATCTCTCGATAAGAGAAAGCATACATTTAATTATTTTTAAGCTAAAATAAAGTTTAAATCAAAGTTGTCGAGTAAGTATTCTCATCATGACGTCCGGAACATGGAAACCACCGATGGTGGTTTAGAAGTTATTCTGGATTTCGAGGGGGGGTCTTTCAATAGCCGCCGTCGTTATTCACGGTTTTACCGGCAATACACGGACCGCACTTCGAAGGGCGCCCGCTTTATAAAGTTTCGAAAGTGGCTTCGTTGACGACGAGAAGAGAGCGATCTCGGCGGAAACTCGCGAAGACCGCGGTGTGGTGATCGTCGGCGCGAATCTCCGCGCTTCTGACGTCATAATCCCCACCGCGATTGACGGATAGATAGATAAATATTGGTGACGAACAAGAATCCCAAGAATAAGAGATAGGATATTTAACGCTGAAAATTGAGGAAGTTTGGAAAGAGATTAAGCTAAATGAAGTTCTTTTAGCGCGCGAAATCTCCGTTTAAATCACCATTTCACCCGCCTACCTAGGAGATAACTCCATAGTGTCGTCGGCCACTTAGTCGCTCGCGCGACTCGGGCGAATATCTTAATTCGCCGTATAAATATCGCGATAACGATCGCAGGGAAAAGGGATGGGAGGGAAGAGAGGAGAGGCATCGTCGGCGGCGGCGGTGCCGATTAAAAGCCGGATACACGTACGATAAAACACGAGAACTTGTTCCACGATAAGCCCGCACCTGAGAAGCGGAAGAATCTACGTCCGTAAACTTATTCTTTCGGGAGGGAGCGCGGGGGTGGAGCGGGGGAAGCGAAAAAGAAGGAGGGAAGCCTCCGAAAGTGCGGAATTATGGGCTGCTTTTGCGACAAGTTAAATACATGCGCATAAATTCAGCCGGTTTTATACTCACATATCTTGTGAAGTAATGGAGATCGCTAAGTAGGTCTTATTTAAGAAAAAGCAAATTGCCTTTGTACAAGATTACAGAGATTTTTCTTTATCGTATTTTATGTTGCGAGCGCGGCGTGTTACGCCACTTATTTCATTTCTTAGCTTCGACTTGCTCCACGTGTGCGTAAAAAAGGAGAGAACGGGATAATGAAAGCAAAAAAGGAAGAAATAATGAAAGCGGAATGACAATAATGGATCCGTGCAGGGTACAATCGATTTAGTACCTCTAAATGGCAGAGTTGTACCGATCATAATGGATCGTTTAATAAAAACAAATAAAGGAGAGAGTAAAAAATACGCATCTCTAATTTTTTAACAGCCCTCGGGCCTGTTTGAAAATTATAAATTGAAATATATCGAATAAAAAGAAATTAAAATTTCATTATAAATCAGCGCGATATTCAGCCCGGAGGATTACACGGGAGAAAGTGTAATTACAGTTTATTTTTAGATAAAGAAATTATTATAAAGAAAATAGAGTAATTACAGCTTATTTTTCTGATTACAACGACATAGGTATGTCAGAACGACACTTTCGGGCGGATTCTCCGTGTCGTTTCTCACAGGCACAGGAGCAAAGTAGTCGGAATCTCAACGCCGCTCGTGCACTTCACCTCTTTTTTTTTCCCTACAGTGATCTTCGTTCGAACACGAGTAAGCGGATGAAGTTGAACGTTTTTTGCTGGGACGATGGAATCCCGCATCGCGCAGCGAAATAGACAAATCCGCTGGCGATCCGAGATCCGAGGGAAGATGAATGAACAGTCCCAAAGGTCCGTCGGATGCTTTGAATACGTATCGAATAGATCGAATACTTCGTAGCTTCTGCAGCTGGCCGGTGTGCGTGTGTATGTATGTGGTGAAGTCAAAAGAAGTCGGCCGCAGCCGCTCTTCTGTGGCCGCACCGGGTAGAGAATGACTCACACGGCACAACCGGATTCGCGAGAAGTGTGACAGGCGAATAGCTCCAAATGGTTTACGACATGGGAAGTGTGTTTTTCGGATCCCCATATATTTCACGTGAAGATCTAAGCATGCGCCTCCGCGCGAATATATATTATTTACGAGTTGTTTGCTGCTATTCACTTATATCTCGGTCTAGAATATCGCGTCAACGAGAAAACGTATTTATTTATTTTTCTTCCCATTATTGTCACAGTTGATCACCCCCTAACACGCGCGGCTGATACGCCGCGAATATATATATTTTTGTAACGCGTATTAATCACTCGCGTGTGAATTTCCATCGCCGTGTTGTCGCGGAAATGGAACGTTTCTCCTATTTCAACAATGGTATTGTACCTCGAAATATCAACGGAGAACGAAGGTGTTGATTTTTACGTTTAAATTTCCAACACATTGATGGATGAGTAATAACGATTGATAGCAAGTGTTTCGGAGCATTTTGCGTATTAAATTGATCGGAAAAAAAAAACATCCGGCTTTTACGTTAATGATAAAAAAGAAGACCGGCGAAAGCTTTTCAATATAATACTCTCGTGATGCACATTCATCACTCGCGCGTTGATCGCTACATTGTCGTTGCTCGTTTTAATTTTCCCAAGCCGATACGGATACTACCCGTGGCGTCGACACCTCCTCCCCGGGATGACTTAAGTATCGATATCCCACGTATACATCGTTTCATATTATACTTAAGTATACTTAGCACGCACGCGCGCGCACGTTGCTGATGGATGGCTACAAGCGAGCGTGCGACCAGAATGACGAGCGGGAAAAAATACCAATAACGGAAAAGGAGGACGGACTGATATTGCCAATCGCGCGATAAGATCGCCGATTCAACGCCGTTCGCATTTTTGATGATAAATGACGACGATTTTTGCCGCGATACTCTCGCGCGCTCGGTGCCATTATGCGATGTCCTTTGTCGCTCTCTCTCTCTCTCTCTCTCCTTGCTACATTGTGGCTCACGTTCATTTTCTCGCTCTCTCCCGCCTTTCCTTCGCTTCGTTCCGTCTCGGTCTTTCCTCCCCCTCCCCCCTATCCCCCCCCCGGCTCCTCACGGTCGCTGTCTTTCTCTCTTTCCTCTGTCTGCCCTTCATGTCGATTTTTCGCTCGACAGCCGCCAACACGCTCTCCTTTTCTTTAGCCCGCGTAGGAACCTCCGGCTATTCCCTTTATCCCCGCTTTTTCTGCACACTTAGATACGGCGCATCGATTAATAATGGACCTGCTTACAGTGTTGCAGCGGTTTCGACGCGGGTCGTTTTATTCGTGCGATCGTTATTACTATGTTGCAGCCACCACCGGCGCAAAACCAGTTTCGATCCTGGCACTACGGTAAGTTATGTGCCCGGCGTCTACTCGCTCGTAAATATAACGCGCGAATATTTTCGCGCGCCCCTAGGAACGCTCGCGATAACGGGACGTTGCCAATATTGCTACCCCCATGATCGCAATTTTTTTTTCTTCGCCATTCGCCGTTCGCCATTTTCGTCAGCCATTCAAACTCAACGTGTCAATACCACAATAGTATTCACGTCTAGGGATGTCAACGATACTTCGACAACACCGCGACTACTCCGACTGTGATAAAGAAACTTCGGCCGCTATAACTCGAGGAAAACTTGGAAAACTCGGCACAAATGTTCGCAACAACGATCCACAGCCGTTTTTCATGGCGCTTGAGAAACAATTTTACGAATTGCTGCGTTTCATCTCTCAAAGATGAAACAACTTTGTGACATCTCGCTGATATCTCCGAGATTACCGTTGTTTACGACCGAAAACAATATAATTGCCAATAGAAAAAAATCAATTTTCAAGAATCTTGATTACGGGTTGCCAAACTTCCTCATGTATTTTTTGCACCGACACGGTACCTTTAATATTAATAAGGTAAGTATAGTATTAAGGCGCTTTTATAATATAGGTATAATTTCGTCTTGATTATCCCGACACCGATACTGCAAAGAAATCCGTTCTTTCGAATATTTAGAAGTTGGAATTTTATTCTATCCGATTCGAGGCATTTCTGTTCACGCGTCGACGTTCATCCTTTTGACCGTTTGCTTCCCCCCTTACCGCGCGCGTCTTCGTTTCGTTGCAAGTTTTTCGTCGGGTTCCTTTACGACGTTGTTCCTTGCCGCGAAGTAGAGATTGAATTCTGCATCGCTAACAAATGCGCTTCAACCGACTGTTGCCTGGGAAGAAAGGGACTCAGAGACGTATGGGGGAATGTATGGTGCCCCGGAGCAACACAATGTAGTTGGGGCCCTCCCATTCCGCGCACGATACGATAAATGTTTCCGGAATCGAATTAAACCACAGCTTTTATCTAAATCCCTGTCTTATTAAACGGAAAAATAAATCTAATATATTTTCTCTAGTGTAATAAATAAAATTAATCGCTACATTAATTATTAATTTCTCGATTTTATGTGCGGTGCAACGGATTATTTTATTAGGATTTATTTTTATCGGCGTGGTTGGTGAAAGTTTCTCGTCACATCGACAATCTGCGATTTAACTTCAATTTGCGAAGGTAATTAATTACCGTTTCAATCGACAACGAGATTATCAGTTTTATTTATATAATAAAGAAACTCATAAAACCGTCGCAAATGAATACAAAATTGAAATATAAAAGGAAAAGGAAAATAGATTAATTACTCGCCAAGATATTCATCTTATGCTTTTTCCCAAGAACGAAGTAGAACCGAAGTAGGAGCAAAAAGTTTTGCCGCCCTTGCGGCGTTCCCGTAGACTGACACCCGAAGGCATCTGCGCGCCCCCCTGTCCCCCCCGCACAACATCTCTGTAGGGACCCACCTCCTTGCAACCTTGTAGCCGCCATGACGACCGCATGGTTTCATAATGGTCGCTGAAGTTATGCGAGATCGATAATTTTGAAATGACGCTGAATGTTTCAAAGCCACTTTGGCCAACCAATGATCATTATCCTCACAACATTTTATCATTTAAATAATTTCCAAGTCATCTTTAAATACTAAAACAAAGAGATGTTTTTAAACAAATTGAAACAAATCTCTACGTTAAATATCTGATAATCGTATACTCTGTTTGATTTTTCTCTGAGTGAGTCTTGTGTGAGTCTTTAAATTCGGTTTACTGCGCAATTCCATCGGCTCCTTTTCGTCAGGCGATGCGCTTTCGTTACGGTATATTATGATGCATTCTTGTAGAATGTACCGAAACAAACGAGACGGACTTGCACCGCAATTACGAACGGTGTTGAACGGACTTATTGTTTTTGCATAAACTACCGTAGAAGGACGTATAAATTGGCGGTAGGAAGCCTTGACCAAAACTTTATTATTAAGGCTCTCTTTGTATTCTTATTGCTGAGAATTCTCAACACAGTTGGACAGTATATAGGGTGTCTCATATTTCTCGCGCTATTTTTCACTTTCGTGTGTAATTCTCTAAGTCGGACTTCATCTTTTTCTGCAAAATTCTATCTTCAATAATTTTTCTGTCACAAACAATTAGAGATAGAAGATCTTCAGAGATTAAATTTAAGACATGAAACAATTGAGATAAATATTTAAAATTTTTCCTATAAGCATTCTTTGTAAAACTTCTCTTTGTCGAAATGAGTGCACAAATAAATTTTATTTGAATAAAGAATTCGAGATATCAGAATGAAATTTATCAAGGTAAACTGCAAAAGATCTCATGTGATTTTTAAAATAAGGATTCTTGTATATAATTATATTTATGGATAAAAAAGGTACTGAGAAAAATATGGAGATTATGCACCGTCACATTTCTTTGAAATATATCCTTTCATAAATATAGGATAAGCAGATTACCTGTAATACAACGAGTTTACTTTGGCACGTATAACAGTTTGAGTTCCGGAGCATTCACCAAGAGAAAATGCAAGCAAGTTTTTTGGGAATAATTTATGTATTCATAGCACATAGTAACACTGAAAATGGGGAAGATAAAACATTTTAATCCTTAAGATTATATTATACGCCGGTCGTACTTTTTCATTACTATGATGGCATTTAGAAAAAGAGCGCTAAACCAAGTAGATTCCAAGTTCTCCATTAAAAGGAAAAAAAGGAAAATAGAAATAAATCCTTAAATAATCCTAATGCTATCCAATTAAACATAGAGCTCGCGCAATTAACGCTAATCCTTGAAAGTCGCAATGTATACATTTTTAAAACCCGTAAACGCCACGGATTAAGATCTATTTGTTTCTTGGTCTGTTTCCGTTAAATTCTTTATTTTCCAACGAGTTTAATCGCAACGCGCTGTCGGCGTATTGTAAAATTTATAAAATACACCAGTCTCGCAACAATTCACTTTATCGTATAAATCGTGCAACACGTATTATTAATGCGATGAGATCCGCACCCCGTTTTCTCTCCACCGCGGGTTTCTCACTAAAGCGGGATGCGACTTCGTTTTTTCGGGTAAAAATTCGATCGGAGATTACCATTTGTCACGCTTTTTTAATTTTCGATATTAACACTCCGGGCGTTACATGGCCATCGGTGGGACGTTCGTCTCTTTCTGTGAGAGAGACACCGGCGGGACATATGCATTTTGCCTTCAACGCACCATGGTCATTTGTGACCATGGGTTTTATACGATGTTACACCGGTTACATATGGATCTCATGTATATCAATCAAACATCTGGTCTCTCGATGCAACATTAATTACCAGACAGTTGGATTAGACAGTTCTGTCATGTTACATATTTGTAAAGAATTTTTTTTTAAATGTAAAAATTTTAAATAACCTTGAGCGATGTTACTTTGGTCTACATTGTTCACGTCATGTTGAATCGTCTGAAGATTTTCTGTACGAAGTACGAGAGGGATATTACGATAGCATTTCAGAGTACCAGGCCAGGTCTTTATATTTATATTTATATTTATAACACGAGATACGTTTTTTCCCAGACGATGTAAAAGTTGAAGCGCGAGATTGACAAGAACTGTAATAAAGAACGCGCATTTTAACAAGATAAACACCGCGCAGTGAAACGATGTTGCAAAGCAACATACGGCAAAGCTCTGTAATCAGTCCACAAACCGTCTTGCTAAACAAGATTGTGTTGCATATTTAAATCCTGATTCGCCTCTTTCTCCTTTGAGCGCCTCAATTATGATCACGCTCTGTGTGGGACGGGCATCGAAATGAGTTTCGCATCGCACCGGCGAAAGCCGCCACCGCAAAGAGCCTGAAATTTACCCCATCTGGGAAGATAAAATTATTCTACCTCGGTTGCATACGGATATTCCGCATATTTCCTCTTCAGTTCAAGCTTATTTCGTGCGTTTGAACGCTTAATTGGTCTGAAATTTAAATTTACAGCAGTGATTGCATTCGAGAACGTTTATGTCGATCGTGGCGATCACGCGATCAAACCGATCAAAATTATCCCCTGTCCAATAAAAGAGAGAGAGAGAGAGAGAGAGAGAGAGAGAGAGAGAGAGAGAGAGAGATATAAGGTGTTACATTAATGCATTGCCGTGCTGCCAGCGATTGAAGATTACTAGTTCAGACTGGTTTAAAAAATGTTTCGTAGGGCTTTTGAGGGCACTGAAATGCCAGTCATTTTTAAATCTTTTGAAAATTCATAAAGCGGAATTACAAATATTCGGAATTTGTGGAGCTCGGAGCTCGGTAAAACGGACGAGTCCTCTCCTGACATTTTGATGTACATATTTTTACATATATACTCGTCGCACGTGTCCGTGTACAAATGGAACAACAGATATTGGAAAATCTACCAAATTTTGTTTTCTCCCGTTAAAATTTTTATAAAATAACATTACACGCAGTAATGCTTAGACATACGCAGCTGTTGAAATTTCGTTTGATGTAAAGGGGAGCATTCCTTAATACATTTTTAATCGGCTTTAAAGAGAATGTGGCTGCGATAATATCAAAATATTATTCAGCAATGTCAAACTGTGTGGGCACCACATATATCTCTCATCCTCTGCCTTCTCCTCTCTTTCTCTCTCATACATCAAAAACTAAGAAATTCGATTCCGGCAGAATAATTATTCAATCGTTGTTGCGTGTGCCAAAAAAGCTCCGTTTTTTCGCATCGGAATTCGAAGGGCGGGGCCCCATGTCCAGACAGCGATTCTCTCTCTCTCTTTCTCTTTTTCTCCTTTCCGCAAGCTGGTTTTTTATCATCGCATATTCCGCCTTTTAATCCCACGCTTTAATGGCGCTCGGGAGTACGATGTCGTCGACGTATCAATTAAAAAATCGTACCGTTGTATCCGCGTCGCTCGCTACATGTCGCACGGGTTGTCGGAGGAAAGACTGGAATTTTGAACAGGGGAAGAGAGAAGCCGAGTATTGGGAATTAAAAATTGCCTTCAAGAGAGATAACTGTGTCGAAATATATTGTCTCCTTTACGGCCCACACGCCTCGTTTCGTCGAGGTACAATTTTCTGCCCTTTCCTTTAACTCGTTTTATAATCATAGAGTTTTTAACGCGCGTATCTACAGGCCCTTACAAATTTTATGGATAACTCTTAAGCATGCATCTCCGTCGGTCCTAAAATTTCTTAACTTACCAAGACGATTATTATCTTAATTGTAAATAACAGTGCAGCTATTCCTGTTCTCAATTTTTCTAAGTGCGTCTGCAATTTCCCTCATAAATTTATTAATTAAGCTTTTAATGCAGAGATAATTTTTATATACTCGGCAAGATGCTTGTAGTAAGACAAAAATGTCTAATAACGATCATTAAGAGTCTGAAAAAATCAAGAATAACGTTGGTATCTCGACGTTCCACTCGCTGAAGTTGGGTCTTCAAAAAAAGAATGCTATAACCACGGTTTTTCTTTTTTTTTTTACAAGAAGAATACGGCGGTAAAGCGGGCCCCCCGATGCGTGAAGTTCGCGAGTGGTGAATGCTTCAGACAGAGGCAGAATCTTACGCTTATTACGAAAATATTAACTGCTCGTGGCATGCGTAATACGTTCGCATTTTCATGTTGATTATTATACTGCCACGCGGAATAATTAACGGCAGGACAGGGGATTTTAGTCGGCAACCGGGCGAAAAACGCCCGGCTTTAGTGATTAATTAACGAATGGCCGTTTATCAAGACGATTATCATCGTATCCGCTGCGGATGCCGGTGATCGGTATCGTCGCTTAATTAAGCGGTCTAATAACGGGGGAGACGATGGGGGGGAAGGAGAGAGAGAAAAAAAACGTATTAAGAGAAGAATCGTCGCGCCGCACCGCGTCCGATAACGGGAGACGTTCCTTCCCATCGGGAGCAGATAAGGAACAAAAGTGGCCCGGTTAAAGAGCCAGCCATCCCGTTTCCGCCTGCCCCATTACCCTCCCCCCCCCTCAGCTCTTCCTCACGGTGGTGGTGCTAATTTGCCGCGTGCGAACGCGTCCCTAACGGAATTGATTAATAATCTATTTCCTTCCCCGTGCCATCGATCCCGGGGCCGAATGGCAAACTCTGCCCTTCGCCGATTATCGCAAGCACACGCACGCACACCACGCACACATACGCGCCAATTGCCGCTACCCTCCACGATTGCTACCGGGTAAACAAGTTTTATGTCGGGTACGCCGATTTATCGCGACGCGCCGTAAAGCCTAAACCGCGCGGAACTGTCCGTGATGTCTCCAAGAGTTGCCTCGGCAATAGGGTTGTTACATCCCGACGCGGCAGTCGGTAGTTGAACGAGTTTCCCTGTTCGCGCCGGCTACTAATCGAGAATTCCCCTGCGGACTTTCTAAAGTTCACGCGTGATTTTTGGCGATAAAAGCGCCGGCGCGACATATCGTACAGTGTATATGTATATATATATATATAATACAATACATATAGATGTATACATGTATCTCTATCACGCCGATCGATAGTGAGCACACACATACAGCGTCGCCCATTAATCCGCGAATCCCTGAAGAGATTCTCCGACTATGGGTAATCTGGACAGAGGGAATACATTTTAAGTGAATTCCAAATGAATATTAACATATGTTGGAAAAAACTATTTAGAAAAAAGAATAGGTTTGTTTCAAGTTTTTTGAAGCTAATTGAAGTTAACGTTTGACGACTTCTCGTTTTACTCTACACGGAAAAAACGGTTTTGAAGTATCTAAACATTTAGCCAGATACAGATCTGAAAATAATTATGTTGGACCATCCAAAATAATGATGTAGAACGCTCAAGCATAATGGCAATGCTGCAAAAAGTGTTGACATCCCAGCAAACAGCTTAATTATTTTGCATCATAATTATTTGGACATAATTATTTTCTGATCTCTGTATTTGACTAAATTTTTAGATACTTCAGCAAAACCATTCTTTCCGTGTATAGTAGAAATTATTGATTAGGCAGAAGACTTATTTCTGCCATTAAAAAAGATATGAGTTTATTCTTAATTATATTGATATCATTAAAAAAGATATAAGAATAAACTCTTATAGCTTTTTTAATGGCAGAAATAAATCTCCTGCCTAACCAACGATTTTTACTAAAGAGTAACGAGAAAAACAAATTAAAAACGTAAACTTCAATTAGCTTCAAAAAAGCTGAAACATCAGTCCAATGAAAAATTAGGATAAATCGATGACGAGCAAAGGACCCCGCAATTTTTGTCGAATTATGCAGTTTTCTACATTTCCGCGAATTTCGTCAATATCTCAACACGCCGTACCTGAAGGCGAGATCCTAAGCATAAACGATGTAAGATATAGCAGCGCATCTCTGAAACTTCGAAGAATGTCTCGTGTGGCGGGGCCCAAAGGGGCAGTGACCTCGTAACCAGAGGCCTTTTCCATTCCTCCCGACGCGAGGGATACACTATCGGAAACATGACGCCGCGCGATGGATCAATTAATAAAAAAATGCGCCGTTACCGCGGGTGAGCGGAATTACCGTCATCTGGTCCGCGCGTTTATTCCGCGCCCGCATAACCGTACGCGCGGGCACAAAAGAGAGGGCTCGTAATTAATGTCGAGTGGCGACGGGCACGAAATTTGAAAACCTCCCATGGAGCGTATTGTCACCCCCGGGTCGTTAAGCTCGGTGCTCGCAATATCCGAAAGTATACGTACAATTTAACTTCGCCCATTAAACGGCGGAAAAGGAACGCGCGCGCGCCTTTCCAATCGGCTGAAACGCTCGTCAACAACTTGTAACTTTATTCGCAACGTTCTCACGCCGTCTCTCCGGAAGCGTATTTTGTATGATGTATAAAGAGAACGTCGCGGCGCGGGCGCAGCAACGGCCGCCGCGCCGCGGCGCCGCGGCTGGACTCGATGCTCCTTGACCTGTGTGAGTAAAATGCACGTTCCGGAGGTAAAAGAAAAAGTCGCCTCCCCGGCGAGGCGTCGCGTCGCGTCGTCTGGCAAATTACCTAATCTTTATTCTCGACGCGCCGAAAGATACAAATAGGTATTGCTGTGAAAGTCGCCGTTTTGCAACTTCGGGGTAATAGTCCGCATTCTATCGGGGAATATTAAGGGAAACTTTCGTCGGTTCTCCCGAAAATGTTAAATAAGTGAGAATGGAGCGCCGAGGCTCTCGAGCGTCATTCCAAACTCGTTCGCAGCATCTTTTACGTAATTTACAAGCGAAATTCGCAGAAGTTAGAGCCGTTACGGCTACGTTACGGCGATCAACGATGAGATAGAGAACGTTTAAGGTTCATCCAGCCCTTCCTGCATAGACGATTTAACTGGACCAATACCTCCATTGTCGCGAGCGTTTAATTAAACGTGCTGCGTCGCTCCGCGTCAAAATCGATGCGTAGCCGTGACGTAAAACCGATAGGGACGAGTTTATCCGTGAAATATTCAAAGACGGGACAAGTGTCCCATTACGGGTAATATAACGTGCGCCGCAACGACGCTCCTCTTACTCACCGAAGTCTCTCGACTGCTGTGCTGCGAAATCGATACGTAACATCGGAAATAAAGTATCGACGGTAAAAGCAGTCGGTAAAATATTTTCGCTCATCGAGGCTAAAATATCGACGCTTTCACTCCGTCATGTGTCTGACTGATAACAAAATTGTTCGATATTTAATTAAGATCGAAATCGATAGCAGGTTGACTCTCGGAGCCTCGCGTCCGTGTTTTTTTCCCCGGTATTTTTTTCATCGCGGCGCGGAAGATAGAGATCGCGGATATGTAATTTCGTATTAAAATAACACCGGCAAACGACAGCTTATAATTATTCGACGTACGTATCTAGCGATGCGTGCAAAAGCGATCGGTCGACCGAGAGAATTAATACAGCCCAAGTCGCGTTCAACGATCATATCGTCGTTGGATCCGCCGTTCACGTCGGACGCGCAACTTCCGGGGGTAGCGCACGTTTTACTTTTTATTTGCGTTTTCTCCACGGCGCTACCTTCCTCGCCCGGTCGTTGCCGGAATTGATTAAAAATGCATCGATTCATGCCGCGCTTCGCGTGGCACGTTCGTTTTATTTGACCGAATAAAAATATTCCTGACGAAGCGAAGTCACCGAAGCAACGCCGCGACCCGTTCCCGCATGCATCCACCTGGGGAGGAAAAAAAATACGCTTTCTGTGCGTAAACGCTCGTGTACAAAGGGTGTGCTCGATAGAATAGGGAGTTACGGTATTTCGATAAGAATGCAGTATCGGGCGGCGCTTCGCTTTTGACATCGGGAGTGTTTTTGACATTGATATCCTTTGCAATAACCTTTATACGTTCATTGATGCCAAAAGAACAACGGCGGACAAAAGATGAAGCTATGGAACCAGGAAACGCATTAAAAGAATACAGTTACTTGCTGAAAATTTGGAAAACGGATGGAAATGAACACGATTGCAATTATTGGCTATAATAAAATTCGTACACGCGTTCTCTGTGATATACGGAAAGAAGTTTTGCTGAAGTATCTAAACATTTAGCCGAAATATCTAAAAATTTACAGATTTAAAAATAATTATGTTGGATCATCTAAATAATTATATTGGACGCTCAAGCTGGTTGCTAGAATGTTAAAATTTTTTGTAACATCATCATGCTTCAGCGTCTTATATAGGCTGCATTCCGATATTCACTGCCAGTACTGAAAATCTATAGTATACGTGACGTTAACTACAGATTTTCTGGCAGTGAATATCGGAACGCAGCCATAATTGTTTAGATCAGTGATGTTCAACCCGCGGTTCGCCTGTGAATTTTTTCCGCCGGCTCATAATGTTTACAATTTTACAGTTTCATTTGAAATGCATTTTAAAGAATTTTTTAAGAATTTATATCTGAAAATGTAACTGATAAATAGATGATATGTTTATAAAATATTTGATTTTTATAAAAAATAAACATAAAAAATACAAAAATAAACATTATAAAATAATCATTATGCGGCCCGCAAAAATTTGCCTATTTCTGAAAACGGCCCTCAGTTTAAAAAAGGTTGAACATCACTGGTGGTCCAACATATTATTTTAAAATCTGTATCTGGCTAAACTTTTAGATATTTCAGCAAAACCATGCCTTCCGTGCAAGCTCTACTTTTCGTCCCTCGTGCATTTGCATGATGATTAATGTTACACGAGTTACATCCCGCACGCGGACGCCGAACATTTCCGCTTCGAACCTTTTTCTCTCGTCGGCGCGTCGACAATGATGCTCAGACGTGTCAATTAATAAATCGCGCTCTCGGCTGCAACCCATAGGAGGGTGCCCGCCCGCCTTCATCCATGCAACCGATTGTTTGCGGCAGCACATTGTCGCGACCGCAGTTGCGGTCGGTCGGAACGGATCGGATCGGTTCGCTTCGAGGCCCGCGACATCGGAGCCCAGCCTCGATGAAAGCCGAGAGATCCGGTCGACGATCCTCGGGCAGCTTCCATCACGTATAGCATATAACGGATCTGGAGAGTGGTGCGACGGCGATGCGAGTTGACGCTACTCGTGTCACTCGGGTCGGTCAAACGCAGTATCCGCAATCTTTCGCCCGTCCCAGCTGAACCTGCGGCGCGACGCGATCTACAAAGTTGCAATCGTTATGCTTCAATTCACCTCGCTTCACACCCACGCTCGTAACACGCCGCAGGTCTACTCTCTCGCCTTATTTACATACTCCCGGTAACGGTATCTAGAACACGCGTATCAATTAGCGAGTCGCCCCGTCTTATATCCATCGTAGACTTGTTATCGCGAGCGTACGTTGCAAACGTTGGGCAACTGTTTCGATTCTACCTGCCGTTCCAATTGGCCCGATCGGCTGCTCGAGAAACGGGGCAGAAACAAGCCGACGGTATTAATTTCATGATAACAGTTATTCAGGTTGCGCCGTTATTTGCGCGAAGTAAATAAAGTTGTACCCGCGCAACTATACTGGCATGCATATTTTCTTCGCATAATTTTTTCCTCAACTTTTCCCGACATTACTGTGACAAGTAGGCAGGTAATATTTAATCCTGATACTCGACTCGTGCGCGATTTCTTTTTCTTCAAACATTTTAAATTATCTCTAAAGGTCAATTTCTTCGATATTACTAAAAAAAGTATTGGTATTTATATTTAGTATTAATATATTAGTTATTTTATAGATATATCTAGACAACATAAGTATTTCCGGATGTATTTATCTATTTATCTAGTGATAGGCATAAAACTGAATTATGTAACGAGAATTTGAATAACTTTGAGTAATATAACGAGAATCTCAAATCGTCTCCAATATTATCCGAAAAACTTTTAAAAGTTTCTCGGAAATCTAGAATATTTCGAAAATACATTTTTTAATAATTTTTTGTACTTTTTATTATTACAATTCCCTCTATTTTATTTTTTTAAATTTTGTATGTCTCAGAATTCAAATGTTTTTAAGGAAAGATTTCCCAAAATTCTCAGGAAATTTGATTTCAAACAGTACTCGAAGCAATTCGAATCTTTGTATGAATGAATTGTCCGAAAGTTTTAAAAGCAGGATTCGAATGTCTCTAATGCATGTACTGCATTCAATGCCGCACACAATAACATAAAATAACAATAATACGAACTTCTGGGACACCGTGTATGTCTACGAACTGACTTTTCCATCTGGATTTTCGCTTCCGTCGCTCCTAAAAGTGCAACGAAATAAAACTCTTTTCCTTTCCCAAGACGCGAGCTATTTTCACGTGCGGATTGAACTTGCGTTTTTGAAAATTCTTTTCCTCTTTTTCCCCTTTCACTACTTTCCGTAGAGTGTCACGACGTAGCGCGGGATTAGCGGCGCATTCGGCGCGAACGGCGACATCAGGTCTGTGGGGAAGCCACTCTTGCACTTACGCCACATTCTTAGCCTTTAGAACTGCCGATGGAATTCGCTATCTCGGAAAAGAAGTTGAAGTTGTCATGTTTCTCCAATTCTCTGTATACGTGTGCGCCTGTGTGTATGTATGTGTGCGTGTGTATTTCTGGTTTTTTTTCCAGAAATCAACGCCGATAATCAACGCCCATTCTATCGGGCCGTGTAGCGCATATTTGGCCCCTTTGAACAACAGTTGTACAATTAATGAAACATTCCTGGGTCAAGGGAGGCATCAACCATCGATCCGGCAACTTTTCACATTCCTCGACAGTCTCGATTCCCCGTTACCCATGCGAATTGCGGAGCTTGCGATTAACGTCGCGACGCTGACTTATTGCCGGATTCGCCCAATTATCCGCGCACAATTCCAAGCATCGAAAATGATTTGTTAATCAATTGTGCCCCGGGCCCGCTCTGAACATACAAGTCTACGACCGCGCGCGAACTATGTATGTACATAAATCTACCGAATCGCGTAAAACTGTCGTCGTAAAATGCCGTCGCTTAAAAAGCGCGTACGAAGATACATTGTCGATCTTATACATGCTTTTACGCGCGAGATAATGTCGTCGCGCATACGAAGGAATGAATTTCAACAAAACGATTTGGCAAAGATAGAAGAAGGCATAACGCAAATATATACAATTAAAATTCCAGATTAAAAAAAAGAGTTCGGCGCGTAGTAGACGTCGTGTAGTAAAGTCGCGGGGTAGAAATACTCCGTGTAAGCGATACGAAAATGATTGTGCGGAATAGCCGGGAACGTGAACACCATTAGCACATAGATTGCCACGTTTGCATATTCTACACGTATGAGAGTTCTACGCATAAGTAGTTCTACGAGAGGCAATGGAAAACAATCCACGGCGCGCTCGAGAAATCTACCGGGATTCGCGGAAGCGGCTGACTATGTGATGGCGTCATAATTCCATTACCTTTTATAGACTTTTTATAGATTTTATCTATTAAAATGTGTATGTATATACATACATATTTAAATTTTATATACATATATATATGTATATAAAACAAGAATTATATATTATTATATAAATAAGTTTTAAAATAAAAATTTACGTCGGATGAAAAAGATAGAATTTTATATAACAGAATGATTCATATCCACGGATATCGTATATCTCGTACATATATTTTCTTTATAATTAACTTTTTGGAGCTGACGGTGGATCTATTGAGCCCTTTAATTATAAATCTCTTTGTCACCGCTAAATAAAATGAACTTAGTATTCATTCTTTTCTATACGAATTACATCATTTTGGTTCCTTGAAATTAATTAGTACCTTTTAATCAACATAAATTAAATAGGTCTCATAGATTCAGCGTCAGTTTCAGACTCAACTGTGTTACAGATTTTGACGTCAGCTTCGGAGGGTTAATAGAAATGCGTTTAATAATAATACATTTTTTTTACACGACCAAGATACGAAAACGTTTTCGAATACATAGACACCGCGACAATAATAGCACGAACAAGAATGCGGCATTAAAACGCGTGTTGTTTCGTTAAGTCACATCGTTAAGGACCATCGACATAAAAATTACGCAAAAAAATCTTCTCGACAATTCTTTCTTTTTATTCGAAAGAATAAAAGGCAGAAGGTAATCTCTGAGAGGTAATCCAGACAATTAAACTCACATTAGACTACAACCTTGAAGTTAGCAGAAATCTTTCTTGTAAAAAACGATCGCACGCTGTTCAGTCCGTCAAAAGCATAGAGATTCCTTCCCGAACTTTGCGCCACGCGGGTATGTTAAACCGCAAATGGTACGATTAAGAGGAGCCTTTACGGCGCAGCGTTTGCGCCGACGTAGGTCATAATTGTTCACCGCACCATAAGCCTTTGTGTTTTTATTACGGCTGGACTTCCTGCGTCGATAGTCTCTCTCGCTAATCGCAACGAAGAAGATGCACTCGTAAAACGCACGAGACGCACTTAAAACGAAACGGCAGACAAGTTTCGACTGCGCGGTTTGCACACGTTCACAGGTAAAAGTTCAGGTAAATGTTCACTTTACTGCCACGTTCGCGACCGCGATTACTGCCTCGGTCGTATTGCGGTATTTCCTTCTCGAATTACGTTAATTGCGCCGGCAAGTAATACCGCATGATAATAGCCAGCGCAGACGTGACATAAACATCGCGCGAAATTAGAGACCACAATGTGATCCCTCGATCCGTCCTCAACACTCCCGAGTAAATAAAAAAATCGGATGTGAGAGATTACCATAGGCTATATTAAATGCCTGTTTATTCTGCATTCTAACGTCGTAATTAGTTATTAAAAGCCGATTCGCTAATTACATTCACGCATCGCTGAATGAAAATAACACGTTGCAACGCTACCTTAACAGAGAATTTCGCGGTTGAGAGGAATACGGAAATTCAATATATTATTTCGAAACTCTCAGTTATATAGCGGAAAATCATAAATCATCACACTGTATATGTTAGAATTTACATTTGGAATAACAAAAGTGTTCGTCTTCTCAGCAAAACTTGCGTGTTACATCAAGGAATAACGACAACATTTTGAAGAAAAGAAAAAGAGAAGATGTGGAACTTTCTCCGACGGAAGAGAATTGCATCTAGCTCCTCTCAGCGTTCCATGATGGTATCCGTTAATGGAACGACGCGACGCCGCGATATACCACGACCGCGACGGCGGCGGCGTAGCGTTACCATCCCCGACGCGCAAATAACGTCGGACTCGAGAAATCGTGGTGGCAACTCCCGCGGATTCGCATAAATACGTAATTGCTGGCGGAGTGCATGCACGAACGCTCCTCCGCACTGTGCTGCACCGCTGGCCTTTGATTCTTACCTCGTTCCAGCAAGTTTGTTGCCGCCTCGCCCGCCTCGCAACACCGTGCTGTATGTCAGCCGTAATGCGCACACTACCTCTCTCGTAGCGCGAGAGCTAAATTATGGCTGATAATATTTTAACGCTACGAGTTATCTTGATGGCGTCAGACTCCGCGTCGCGGCGAGCGCACGTATTCCCAGTCCGTCCTTGCCTTCGCAAATCGGATTTCTCGTTCGTGTGTCGGCTCACCTCGAGGGGGGCGGGAAACTTCAACTGTCGGGTTGCGAAGGTAGCGCGAAACGTCGCGCGGAAAATGAAGAAGCGCGAAGGAGACGCGAAAAATATAAATCCCCGATTTGTATTCTTCCTCTCTGACTTTATCCGCTCTGATGAAATAAAAATAACGAGCTACTTTCGCGTCAAATCTGCAACTTTTCCAAACGCGAAACTTTCGATACCTGAAGTATTTACCTGATTTAAGTTCGAGTCGTACGAATTATATCACGGGAAACGAATCTTTATCCGGTCTGTCGCAATCTCGGATGTACTTTAATCGATATACGTGATTCGAGGGGGTCGGATTGGGCGGGATTGTTTAAACATTAAAGACTGAGGACAAATCGCCGCGGATAATTGGTATGAATTATATTTTCATTAAGGCGTAATCGGCTTTATAAATTCGATACACAGGTTAATTATTTTATTACACTTTTATCTACGTCCCGTATATAATTGCATTATCGTTTACGCGTCGTAAAAAGAAATCATGCATAACGTACGCATGTGCCGCGATTAAGATGCGGTCCTTTAAAACAGCGGTCGAAAGCGGACGTAATTAACGGCCGACAGCGGCGCGGCGGCGCAATCCACGTGCGATCGCGGCGTTTGTTCCTTTTTTTTCCAATTTCGTAGCGAAACGCGCCTTCGTACGTTATGAAAGACGTTCCCCCCGAGTTAAACAGTCATGGTACGACGCGATCCCGCCCATTCATAACTCGGCGCGATAACGATAACACGGTGATAAGCCGGGCATCGCGCTCGTGCCTCGTTTGTCCGTTATCGTCGCGGAGAAACCGGGAATGACGTCGACAACAACATGACTCCTCTACCTCTCTCATGATCGTTTCGCTGGATATAAAAATTTCTGGGAGCGAGCTGATGTACCAAGCGTTCGATAAATGACATGGCATAAATGGAATAATAACTTCTTTGAAAAAATTATGACGATCTTTCGTTATCGAAATTCGATCGAGAGGCAAGCGTCTCTTCTTGCGAGTTTTGAACGCTTCTATTCAGTTCAATCATTTCCCAATTTAATTAGCATTAAATGAAATTTAATTAACAGCGTTCTTGTAAATTAATACAGAATAATTGATTTGATAATTATATTTGAAAATAATTAAAATAAATACGTTGAAAGAAAATTAATTGATGAGAAACCTCGTTTCATTTATCGATTAAAATGCCCTTCATTTAAATGACAAATGGTATTTTACATATTTCTCTCTACATATATTTAACATATATAAATAAAATATATTTATATATGTATATATTAATAGTTTTGAGTTAATGTAAAAATTAGATAAATTGTGATAAATGTCCAAAAAGCGGTTTGAAGAACCTAAAGAAAATACGTCTTCGGAAGCCAGAGTGTGTGTTCGATCATTTTATATTGTAATTTAACACATTCGCAGTCGCTGATTTTAGCGCGTGACCTAAAATTAGGAGCCGCACGCAATTTACAGAAATCTATAGTTGGTTGCCGCAAAGGTTCTGGCTAAAATAAGAGTGAAAATAAAAAAATTTTTAATAATCATTTAATAATATCATGCTTGTAACCACTTGTTTGAAATTAAAAGAGGTTCACACGTTACCATAGATTTTAAAATGACGTAAAGTATTTACGTCAGCAGCTGCGAATGTGTTCAAATGAATCCCAGATTTCCTTACAATGAATAGCGCTGCGGATTCTATTAACTTCAACGTGCTGCAAATTGAAAAGGTTCGAGAATACCTGCTTTTATAAGTTCTTCCGTTACATTGGGTAACCTTTTGATGCGAATACTGGTGCTTTTCATCGGTAACACACACACACACACACACACACACACATGCATATATGTATATACACACAATACACATACACATTTCCACGTAGCGTGATACTTAGCATAAATCCATGCGCATTGCACAGTTAATCTTCTTGCGCTCGTAGCACAATCTGGTATTTCCTTCAACTTTGTTGCAAGCCTCGCACGTAGAAACGAGCGATTTAATTGCCAAGGTATGGTGAAATAAGGAAAACCGCAAATTGGAGAACTTTCGAAACCGTCCTAAATCCGTATTCAAAGAAACGAAGATTATGCATCGCAAAGCTATGGGGACATCGTAATAACTCTGTGCAAAGTACGTAAAATATTCTTTAGAATGGTTGAGAATTGGCTCGGGACTAAGCTCTTCAATCGCAATTTGATTGCGACCAATCAAATTTTCAGTTGAAAGGTAAAACGATAAGGATAATCCAAGATAATCCGCGTGTAGACTGCAATTGTATTATCAGCGGCGTATTACGGCGTGGGAAGAACAGCGAGGTGATCTCAGAAGTGCTCCCCTTCAAACTGCAGACTTCAATTCAATTTCAGCAATGCAACCGGTTGCCTCCGCGAGAAACTAGCTTCACATGCGTGTTACGAAAAGCCACGTAAATTGTTACAAGACTTCGTTTTAGAAATAGAAAAAAATCCTTTTCTGCAAGGTTCATCGAGAATTTTTCGAGTCAAATGGAAAATGTGTGAAATCGATACCGAGTTGATCGGACATGTGTGTGTGTGTGTGTGTGAAGCACTTTGAAGCGAGAATAAAACACGGTAAAGCTAGCGTGTCCCTCTTCTATGGATGCCTGGTTGTTTTTGGGACACAGTTCCACAGAGACTCAGAATACGTAGCCGATAGTATTAAATGTCACGTCAATATAGTCGGAGTTCTATCGATTATTGACGACAGATTCGCAACTAGTAGTCAACTAGGCTACCGTTGCGAATTAGAGATCATTAATAACGTGTTTGTGCGCGTTTAAACGTTTATCATCGATTCTCTCGCTGTCTCGCTGTTACCGAACGTCATTCGCATGTTGGATACATCGATTACGTGATAAAACGTTCATTGCAATTATCGCGATACAAACGATACGAAGTTTCGCATCTCCTTTTCTCTATTACGGGAACGATACTCCACTTCACTTGATGTACTCTTTCTTGCGTCGTGCATTTTCCGTTGCTAAATGGCAGGTTTAAAAATGGATGGATAAAAACATGATGGCCTGGTTTCACGACCGACTAGGTCACCAGTTTTAGTAGCAATGGAATTTTTCTGCGGGATTACGTAAAACATCCAGTCATGGTTATTGGATATCGCATTAATTTGTTGAGTTATTTTGCGAGTTATCAGAGCATATCGGAAGCTATGTCGTTTCCCCATCAAATCGGCTTTCCCCGCTTTCCATTGATCATTTAAAAAAAAAATGCGTCGCTTATAGTTAGTTCAATACGTATTACGACACTCGATTGCGCGCGAATGCCGGGAATTTACGTGCGACTAAAACACTCTTTGATGTCGTCGGTAAACACGAGGAATGATCGACGCAAACGCGCGAAAAATAGCTATAATTATCGCGAGTAAATGACGTACAGATAATCAGCAGTCCAACTCTCTTTCAGATTGATTAATGTTGTAGACAATGTTGTAGTAATTTCGAGGTCTTAATTAATAACAGTTTTCGGATATAAAAATGCAAAATGAAATAACTTCAATAAAAATTCACTGTCGATACATTTCTAATAAAATAATAAATAAATTTTCTAATAATAGAGTACTTTTGGTAGAATATTGGAAAAAAGAATATATTTCTGGTAAAACATGCAGATATTAAATAATAAATTCAAAAAGCATTTCGCAATAAATTATAAAAAACTGCGTTAAAGATTCCTTTTTATCAAAACTGTGGAATAAGCTGCTGCGAAAGATTTTATGTCAAAATAAATTTAAATTATATCAAAATAAATTTAAATTTAAGTTAAATTTAATATATGCTTATCTCTCCATCTCCGAGAAATATTAAAATTGAAGAAACAATTTTCCTCTGAAATTGATCCGATTTCTTTAAAAAGAAATAATCCGGCCAAGTTAATGAATTTTGTAGCGCTTCTCGCATAAGCTCTGATATAAATATCGGAATTTGAGCGAGACCAACAATTTGGTTTTAATATTTCCACGTTCCACCTTGTTGCAAAGCATTACGCGGTATTTCTGCGTGTTTTATTCGAGGTATTATCGGCCGCACTTTATCGACAAAAATAATTAATTGTTCCGCGTGCGAGTTCCGATCAAATCAAAGAGATCATACACGGTGGGCGATCGAGTGCGAGCGAACTGAAAATGTCACGAAAAGTCATCGGCGGTTAGCAAACGCAATTGGCTATCGCTGCAAATAATTTAAGTGTAGCGCTTGCGAATTATAACCCCGTGAATTTTCACGTCAAGAGAATTATAGGGCGCTTTTGCAAGCAATTTACGAATTATGAATTCGATTCCCGATCTGTGTTTACAGTGGCGTTAAATGCATCGATTTATCCAAATTCACTATATACGATGTTATCTAATGTAATATTACCAGCATCGATTACTTTTCGGTATCAAATATCAATTCCCACTGAAAATTGTTTGATTGTCGCGGTGTTCTGTAACTAATTCCACATTATCGGTATCACAAAAATACTATCAGGTATACAGGGTGTCTCTGAAATATTTTCCGCGTTACGGAAGCGTTGCAGGAATGCCTAGGAAGCTCATACAGCGGAAATTCTTAAGGTGAATACCGCTCTTTCTCCCGTGTTAAGGGAATTGTTAAAGGAAAATGATCAACCTTCCGACGCGACGTACGTCTTTCATATCCGATTGACATTTCACAGACTGATAATTCACACTCACTCCGATACACAAGTCCGTTGCTAAACCGTATAACACCAAGCGAACTTATCGAATCACAACAAGTATTCTTATCGTTTATTCCTAACGGAAAGGAAATGATAATAGTATTTGCAATATGAATCTCGCCAGACGATGCTTGCAAAAGCCTGTTGAAGAACAAAAAGCATTTACAAAAGAAAAAGAAAAATCTTCAACTTACGGCCGTACAACCTCTTTCCACTTTTAAAGTGAGTAGAACACAGTGACCTATTTAAGGGTATATACGTTACATAATTATCGTTCCTATTTATGGCATCCGGGGGTAAAAGAGAACACAGTTCATCTGACGTCACCACGTGTGTGACATGTATTCACAGCTAGGGCTAGAATGAAAAACAAAAGAATCGGGAAATCTCTAAGAATAGAAAAATCTCTAAAAACTGTATAAAGCCGAAGGAGCTTTCATGAAATAGTCTCTTGTACCTTATACAGGGAAATTCCCGTATAAATATTCTAACCGAGCTTATCTCCCGTATCGAATTCATCTAACTCAGCTTTGAAACCGTCAAATCTTGTTCCCTTTTCATATTAAAGTATGAAAACGAAACGAGATTTATCTCGCCAAGAGTACCACGCTACTCGATCCGTAATACCGAACTTCCGCCTGGTGAATAGAGCTTATATTTGCATTATAAAAACTTCAGGTCATGACTGGAAGCTGCCGGTGCAGGATAATAAGCTTCAAAATCAATTTCACTTATATATCCGAGGTAGATTTAACCGAAGAGATCACGGCAAATATTTATGCAATATAAGCGAGACGTCCGCCGCAACATGAGCCTCGCGAGACTCGAATCGAGATCAAGCGGAATAATCTTTTGGATCTTTGTCCAGCGTTTCACAAAATATTTATAAATCTTGCGCCGGATACTCTCTATTCTCTCAGTAGCTAATATTAAAGGCAAAGCAGCAAGAGCTCCTCGGGTCGCTCGGCGAGTATTGACGGTGCCGAAGAGTGTCATAAGCTATCTCCTACTCACCGATCCAAGTGCTTATATTTCCAAGTAGATACTTCTACTAGTGGTTGGCAAATAGTTGGCCCCTCTAGGGGGGAAAACAAGAATCTGTTTACCGCGATCGGCGCGGCGGCGCGTACACACACGGCGCGGCGGTTCCGAAATGCGAGGCCGATACACACGATTTCGCGCGTTTCCGGTGCGCGACGATAGCCCGAATATATTTACGAAGCCGCGCTTTCGGCGATCCGTGACATCGATTTGGCATTCGGGCGGCTTTCCATTGTTGTTGCCAGTCGACCGGACGGACGGACCGACCGACCGACCGATCGACCATCCGTCCCGATATCGGCGTCGGTGGGGCAAAGCAAAGGCGCCCTCGAAAGAGAACGTCAACAGTTGACTCAGAAAGATACGATAGAGAGGAAAAGAGCGGCGCGATCGCGGCCGCCGTTCGGGAGCTGACAACACGACACCGCGCGCGCGTAGCGCGCGTTAAAGACCGACCCATAATTAGATGGATGTGACGTAAGACGCCGACGCGACGCGACGCGACGCGACGCGACGGCCCGATTAAACGCGCACGGCCGAAAGCTCTCGCGCTCGTCATTCTCGCTACGCGTAAACACAGCGCGAGCGGAGAGAAACGTTGTTGCGTCACTCACGGCCGCCGCTGCCGCCGCCGCCGCCGACACGCATTTTAGCAGTGCGTCGTAACTTGCGTCGGCCCGGCCGACTGTTCGGAAATTGCCCACGTCGTACATAATCGTTTTTATGTCCCATGTCGGGGTGGGAAGGGAGGGGGGTAAAAATATGCGTCGCGCCGCCTTGTCGATCGCGCGCCGCGCCGATTAATTCGCGGCGAGTGAGAGCCCGCGCTCTCGGGTAGAAATAATTCTCTTACGCAGCGATTCTGCGAAACATCCCGTAATTTGCACGTATCTCTCACTTTGATCGTCTCATTGATCAGGACATAAATACCGTATTTAACCCTTAATTAATACAGAGGCCTCTACGTTGACCACCGCCTTTGTTCCGTGCCTCGTCCATTCTCCTTATCCTAGCTTGTAAACCGCGCACCCCTCGCCCATCTTTCACTTTGGTACTTCTGTCTCGACAAGCTTCTTTTCCTCCTAATAACGGCGACACGACAGACTAGGACCGGATACCGGATAACAGAGAGGATTAAAGCACGTTAATTAAACGTGGAAAAAGTACGGATACTTATTGTTATATATTTTCGTGCCGTCAAAAGCAAAAGGATGCTTCCGTCGAATGAGCTGTCTCTCTCTCTCTTTCTCTCTCTCAGGGAAAGCTCGCGAATGTTCGGAAATTATGGAAATGCCGACTCACGAGATAAATGAAATGTATAACTGTAGATCAATTCGCTGCGCAATGTCGAAACTTGTAAAATAATGCGGATTCTTTTATCCAGCCGATTGATTGCATCGCTACGTTACGTTCAATTGTTTAGGAAGCTTTCATTGCGTTCGCTTTATTCCATTAATTATAAAGTTTGTTCTCTCGATTGAAATAATATAAATTACTCTCTTTTCTATCGCTCGGGTATGGGAGCGTAGTTTCTATTGGAAACATGCAACACAACACGAGCGAAAATTGTTCTCTCGTTTCGTTTCGCCACGGAACGTGGAGATGTGTGCGACATCTCGTTCAGACGCGACGACTGCTCTTTTTTTCCCCGGTTTGCGGGATAATCGATCGGCATATCTTGTTTCAATTGTAAGAACACTGAATAACTGTCGATCACGAAAGCGAATCGATTGTTTGACTAATGAAGCGCCGCGCTCGTGATTACCGTTATTACGACGGGTAATTCGAGCGCGTAGGTGCCCCACCGACAATGTTCGGTGTCGTATGGTGCGCGATAACGCGAGTTTATTGTTGCGCGCGCGCCCGAGTCTCGAGTTGCGAACAATAAGATATACAAGTCCGTACTGTGCGGTTATTGTAAGATGCGATTAAACTTGGATCCAGTTCAAATTCGCCGTGCGAATCCGCGGCGTTTCACGGCGAATTGAACAGGCGCGCGACTCGAGATTCGGCGAAACGCGTCTCCCTCCCTCTCTCGAAACTAGACAATGCTGCTGCCAAAATGGGCAGTTATGCAAAGCAGTCCCGCGAATGAAGAATCGAGTTATCCCGGCGTCCGTCTTTTCAGTCGCGATAAGCGGTTTTCAGGCCAAACATCTCGCTTCTAGACGAGCCCGCATCTATAATTCGGTGTCACAAGGCGCAAAAATTGATTTAATTCGAATTTATTTGCACTGGATTCAACTCGCGCGAGAATATTTAACTCTTGCTAACAAGCTGCCGTGAAAAAAAGGACCGTCCCTTGTTTTTCTTTTAATAAATGTCAAATATTAATTTTAGCATTCGTATCCATGAATGCACTCTTTACATTTGCTATTATGACTTTCTTTTTGCATGTGAAAGGGAGAGAGATTACAGAGCAGGGGGAATTAAAATGGCTTCCTTTTCAGCTCTCACGATTTAAAAATCCGGTCATATTCTAGGCATCTACACCACGATGTCATAAACTCAAAGGGACTTTAATTAATAATATTAATGTTGTAAATATTCCTCACGTAAAACACGGCATTGAATTAAAATGGCACGTATTACGTTTTTTTCCCGCTCGTTCGTATTATGCTGCAGAAACAAATAGTTTAATTCGTGCCCCCTTAAAGTAATCGTTAGAATACGAGAATCAGTTCAACAATAAGATCAATCTTTCAAGATGACGTCGTTTCGTCGTTTTAAATTTAGAGACAGATTTATGAGAGGAAGATCTGCGAACGTGCGGTCATTCGTCTCAATCAGCATACTATTTTGAGAATCGCCAAACACCGAAGACTGAAAAATAGATATTTAGAGACAATACTGTTGAAAAAAAAAAATCGATAATTGACATACCAAACAGGTTTCTGCTGCTGCAATTTTAAAATAAACTAAAATATACGGTCGTTCGATGTCAAATTTACGTCGTACCGTTTTAAGAATCTATCGGAAATCTCGTTTATCTCCAGCCAATCATGTTTAACGGTACACCGATTTAAAGATCGATATCTCTCTAAAACCTCCTTGTTGTTATTTTCCCTATTCTCGAAATCGTGTTTAGCGCGAAAGATAACGAATCACAATCGCCAGCTCATTTCGATATTTTCGTGGAAGCGCGAGGCGATGGAATTATCACGGAGGATTATCTTCGTGCCGTCATCGTATATCGCGTCGACGGTAAACGAGAGCGAATGGTGGCTCGTGAATGCCTCCGAAATTACGCCGAGATGGCCTGAATGATCGCGTTTACCGCCGCGAACCGAGTGTGCCGAAAACAAACGCCACGATAATAACTTTCCGTAAACAAGAGCCGGTACGGTGCAATCCGTATCGAGAGAATTGGAACGATTAGAATTTAGGCCACTAGCCGTTCGATGCGAAAGAGATTGTGATGTGCCGAGCACACCCCGTGTGACCTTCCTGAAACGAAAGAGCGAATCGTATTGATTCGCTGACGGTAGTACGGCGATAGCGCACGTAGCGCAAGCGTTTCGCGCGAATCGCACGTATTGCAAGCGAGAGACTTGCGAAATGACAATGCGTGGTTTTGCGTGTTGCGCGCAGCGATGGAGCACGTCGGACCGTTTCGAAGAACTCGATTGTTTCAGATATTGAAATCGGAAGATAAATTTCGAAAATCTTGAAATTTCGAGAACATATTTTCCTTTCATGTCATTATTTCGATGCACACTCTATTTTATACACAGACAGAGAATGATACGATTTAGAGTAGAATATTACATGATTTTTGTTCTTGTACGTTTCGGATATTAAAATACTTTTATTCTTCCTCGTAGTGAGCAAGAAAATAGGTAGTCCCATTTAAAAAAACATTGCTACCACCGAAATCTCAGAAGATATGACCTTTGGATGACATTCACTTCAAAAACTTATTTTTCAAATGCAACAACTTTTCCATATGACATTTTTCTGTATAATCAATAATAACCAATTATTCGGGGTGGCAGAGTTAAATGGACCACCCTGTATATTCAAGATTTTCAAGATATATTTTCAAAATCTTCAAAGATTTCTCTCAAGATTCTCAAGAATTTTCGATTTTGAATAATCTTATCTCGAAACAATTCAAATCTTTATGCAATTAAATTATTCAAAAATTTTTAAAAGAAAGGTTCAAATGTCCATCATTAGAAAGTCTTGGATTATTCTTATAGATAGAAAAAATACCTATAAGATAGGTAAATCAAATTATGTATCATTAAATGGCAAAGTCATACTGACTCGATAATAAATTAGCGAGTAAATAGAAAGTAAAAACACAGTTTTGATTATTCTTTCTAGCTTTTTAAAAATTGCTTCTTTGATCACATGTTGCGTGAAAAAAATTTCATTCAGGGAGTACTGACAAACTAATCCACGAATAATCCGGAATTAATCTTCCAAATAACGTTACAAATAACATTCCAAATAACGTAACATGTAAATAGCCAATTAAGAGGAATACTGTTATATAATTAATTTCTCTGCTAAATGAGAATTATTAATTCACAAGTATAGTTACCTTTTAGGTATGACACAAAGCATAAATTTTCAAAAGCTGTTGATATTACTCATCAAAACTTTACTATCTAGAATTAATAGATAATAACTAGTAAATACATTCCACTTTGATTTGTGACTGGATAATATTTGCATGCTAATAATACTGATAAAAGATACAGTTATCATTTACCACGAATAACAGTCACATTGGTCCAGGTATACATCGAGGGTAAACAACCGATCAAATATTTGTATATTATTGCCGCAATACACGAATATTGAATAATTTCCATCAATACTGTTATTTTATAAAATGACGATAATATGTACTGATAAATAAGAAATCCGATAAAAAGTAACATAGATACGGTTTCAAGTAATTTCTACTTCTAAATTATACCAATATTTTCTTACAATCGAGAAAAAGTAGTAGGCAAATCTTGAGCCAGAAAAGAAATGAGTAATATTTAAATGTATATGCCAGAAAAGATTCTAAAGCGATTTTTACCAAGGACTATATCCCTCGTGTTCCAAAGTGAATTCCCAGAACACATTTGCAATTGCCGATCAGAAAATCGGTTACGCAAAAGTGGGCTTTCAAAAAGCCGAGTAAATCAAATAATTAGAAACATAAACGTATTTTCGGCCAATACAATTAATAGATTTGATCGTCGGTTTCGACGCAATCGAATTCCCCGATAAATTTGATGTGAAGCTCTGCGGTTTCTGGCGCCGTTTCATATCGATGAATCGTCGTCATGACAACACTATGCAAACAACCAAAGCATACCGAAATTAGCGCAATATGGCAAATTCGACTCCTTCCAAATCTCGGAATTGCGCGAAACTCGAGCGTAACGTAAACGAGTGTTCTTACTCCGCAATTTCGAATATGGGAGTATAACAGTCCATCCACCTTTCAAAACGTCCTTTATCGAATTTCTAAAAAACAAAAACGACGCAAAAATGACAGCTCTGCTTGTCCCATAACCGGCAGCGTAGGTCGCTTTTTGGCAAAAAACCAGAGGGATATCGGATTTAGTTCAGCAATCGTAGAAACAATACAAGAAATGAGTCATTGTTGCGACGGAATTAAGCGCGATATTGCGAATGGCAAGGTAGCTGGTAGGATCGTAAATTATACGGTGGAAATGCGGTGTGTAAGGGCACGCTCACATCGGACTCGCGACCAAAGGGAAGCAAACCGCGTTGGAACAAGCTCGGGAATGTCGCGCAGGATGAAATTTATTACTACGCGCATGAAGTGAAGTAACTGCAACATTCACCGATGTTCGTCGGTTCTGGATTCCAGTTTTGTTTTAATGGGTTAACGCTACGCGCGAGCCGAGCACGTAACGCGAAGTTATAAGGCGTATCGTTTTTCCGATATTTCCCAGCGTCGCTCTCGAAACGCTCGAATATCATCTCTTCTGATGGCAAAGTATCTCTTCTGAAACTGATCGTTTTCGAAAACTCGAGGATCTCTTGCGAATTTTACCCCGCTATCACTTCCACCATTTCGACGAACCATTTTCCATGCTTATAATTTTATTCTTTTTTTGGTCTATTCTCATTTATGTTTGTTAATTTTATTCTGTTCTTATCTTTTGAGGAAATATATATTTTACTGACGTGAATATCATACAAACACACACAAAACACACACACACACATGCGCCTGCACTCGTGTGTTCCTCACCCAATTACAATAGGCGGAACTTTCCAGATACCGACGCCTCGTCGTCTCTATTGCGCAGTTTTCACACGAATCTCTTTGAAATACCAACGCGTTATATGAATCATGTTTGTTTATAGTCATTCATGCGCGTTTATGCGCGTTCTTGCGTATATATCGTACACGTTGGACTGATTTGCGACGTTCACAGATGTTTCGCGTGGTTAAGTTCGTTTCTGCTAGGGTGGTTATATTTTCCGGTATATGACTGGCAGCAACAGGAAAAAAGCTGGGATATTTGCAGTTTTTAAACGAGAAGCGTAATTACGATATATTGATATTTCCTCGCATTCTTTATCAAAATTTATTTTCCTTCAAGTCATTTTACGGTCGACTATCCTAGTAGCTACATTGCAGCATAAGTAGTTTTTTGTATAAATGTTAAAATAAATTCATGTAAACTGGAACAGCGTGCATATCAGCAATAATTTAGAAGGTTTAGTGAGACGAAATGATAAACGGATTGAAAAACGTCTGTATTAAGCGTCTATTGTAAACATAAAATCCCGGAATAATTTTAAAAATAGAAACATCTTTAAAAAAGAGAATATATTTTCGGAAATAAGAAAATCTAGTCATCCTAGGTTCAGCACATTGTTGTGAACGCACCTTAACAAAAAATCCAGCGAATCAATCATAATCTTATTATCCGTACTACATTGTGGCGACGTCGAATAATGATAAAGCTACAGGGCAGCTACGCTGATCAATACTATTATCAGATTGATTTACACAATATCTCAAGAGAAGGTGTATTTTTAGGAATTTATTTTTGAACATCTCTTTCTGGATAATTTATTTTTGAATCGTGTAAACGCCATCGATCTATCTTCCAATATAATTACTACTTCTGACATTAGCAAAAGAACGCATTGAGTAAAGAAAAGAGAAGAAATAAGAAAACTTATAAAGGAATATCATCAGCTTTATCGTATCTGTCATCATTGTAGCTTGAAATACCGCTCGAGATAATGATTCGCGTAATGCTGAAACATCGATAATTAATCGAACAATTCTTTATCTTACGCCTATTTATTTATGTATGTGCGAGTTGCAACCTCGTTGCAACAATCGCTATATTTCCTCGTTGCTGACGTCACCAGACGAGATGGCTGACGTACGCGCATCGTCTATTTTCTTAATGGTTGTAAGTTGACGACTATTTACGACAGGCAAATTAAGGAGCAATCTTCGCGAAAAACTTCCGTCGCACAGACGATTTTGCAGACGAAGTTTGTACGGTGATAGCGCGAGCGAACGGTTCCGAGAGGGCTTTATGCAATAGCTTGTTCCGGACTGGATAAACGTTAACATCACGTTAATGTCACATCAAGTTGCGTATACACTTGATAATAACGTGTCGCTAAAATGAAAGTTGCCGTAACGAGACTCGTAGTTGTTTCGTTAAGGCTGCAATATTTATCATGAGCAAAGTTGCTACACAAACGAGAGAGATATGCGCCTGCAACTTTTTATTAATAACTTTGCCGGTAAACTTTTCATTAATCATCACGAATCGAGAAACAAATTGCAGTCTTTTAGTAGAAACGAGCGAGAACTGAGCAAGCACAACGATGAAGGAATTAATAGCCTTAGACAAGATAATGATTTCGTTATCTCTTATCGGCATTCTCATTTTTTTTCTAAGCATCGCTTATAATGCTCATTATGACGATAATAGGGAGTTTGCATCATTTTTAAAAAAAATTGCATTTAATAATTTGTATATACTTTTCATTGTAATTATTTTTTTCGTAATTTTTTAACGCAAATTAAGCGAGAAAATAAATAATAAAGTATTGCATTATTTGAAATTGCCGATTACGGTCCGGAAACGACCGAGTCTTCCCGAACGCTGTGTGACGTCACACTGCAGTAAACGAAGACTTTTATTCATTGAAACAATCTTTTTTTTTTAAATGAGCAAAGCAAATACATATAAAACGTGTTTTTTATTTTTGTGTAAAAGTACTGTCATTAAAACACCAGGTAAATTGTTTTTTTATGTATCTCAAGATAAAAAGGTGGTTTAAAGTGCCCATCGTGTTGATGAACTCGGAAAATGGAGTTATTTTTGTTGTCAAGATCATTTCGATGTAATTATGAAACATGTTTTTTATGCTTTAATTATAACATTTATAAAAATGTCAAACAACATACATATGTCTTGTAGAAATATTTCACATAACCTTAAACATACATTGAATATCAAAGGAATTGGAACTTTTTATTTATAAAACACATTTCTAAAATAATTTGAAAATTATATAATTTACAATCAATAATAAAAAAACATTTTGTTTATGAAGAATCCATTTAAACATTTATAATCTTATATTAAGGTTAGGCTCCCAGTTAGCCAAGTCTGTAGAGAACAGATTTTGCAAAGTGCCTGCTACAAATTTTGTCGACAAAAAGACTACAGATTTGACACATGACCTGACATATATAATGCTGCTGTTAGAACAATGGCAAAAATATAGCAAAGTTTGTCTAATAAAATATGATAGCAGATTGATGGTACCAATTAACAACATCTTGACATTTGTTACACAATTTGACTTGTCAGATTGGCAGCAGAAATACAACAGAATCTGTGTTCGACAGATTCTGTTCAGTTTCTTCTGCAAATCTGCTATTAGATATCGCAATGATAAAACACTAAGCAGACGGATAGTTGAGACTGTTGCAATGTGACGTCATGCACTTGTCAGCCAATCAAAATCGTTTTCTTACAGCACAGACAATTTCAAATATTACTAAAATTCAATTTAATTTTTTAATACTTATCTATTGATAAAAATTAAGAATTTTGTTGTAAATAAATTTGTGATAATGTATATTTAAATTACAAACAAAAAAAATGTAATATTTTTTTCATGCAAACTCCCTATTATTGCGAATTGAACAAATCGTTATCTCGCTCCCAGTCATCGCGGCAGCAAATTGTATAGGTTCGCAATTTCCTTGACCGGTCGCGGTATTCCTTGACTTTTCCGATTTTTACAGTTTTTCGGATTTACAGCAACTCTGCTGACAGTAGCAAACGTATCGCAAAAGAATCTTCTCATATTATTGTCCACTTACGCGATCGCGCGCCACGTCTGCAAGCCAATGACGTTCTCTCGGTTGCTCGTTTAGCAGTGTTCACGGATACATACATACATGCCTTATTCTTATCTCGATTGTGCAACCTTCAATGTCGATCGCTTCCCCTGTTTCTCACGACGCCCGTTTTTCGCGTTTCCGATTTACTCCTCGTCACGCTTACTTCTCTACGAGTGACAAGCGCTTCGTGTGCGACTGCGGTTCGCTCTAAGAGGTTTGTGTTTTACCGACGTTAAGTGCAAATCAAATGTATCGCTGTTATCATCAACGTTCCCTCGTCACTCGTTTCCATTTAAGCTTTCTACTTACAAGCTATCCACGTTTGAAATTCAAACGTTCTACGATCGAGATAAGACTGGTAAAGGAGCATTCTTGTTTCATCCTTGAGATACGGTGGAACGTTAATGTCGAGAAGTGTTCTAAAAAGAAAAAAAAACTGATGCTATCACGGATCGGTGGATCTTAAACTCGATAATATTAAGACATCTCGTAAAGCTTTCATTTGTAACAAAAATTGTACTGATACAGTTGTAATGCCAGCGATAATTATCATCGTTGAAACATTTGTAATTATCATGCATTAACTTTATCTGCTTTGATTTACATTTGTTTGTAATATTCATTTTCCGCGCGTAACATATACATGCATGTTTGTAATGCGTATCGGTAAAATCGCTCGAACAAGCTCGAGCACGAAACCGGCAAATCGATTACACGGCTGAACCGCAAATCAACGAATTTCTTCACGATTCGCTTACGTAGAACTGCGAGCGTTCGCCCGTTAGTCACGGCGCAATCTCCACCTTGTCAGCAAGATATTTTCGTATACACATGACGCAACATCTTGACACAATACGGCAACACGGATTTCCCGTCAAACATCAAACAATCCAAAATTACTACGTTTCCACGCAAGAAACGCATATATCGTTATATCGAGCGGTGACTTGTGCGCACAAGCGTAACGGAATTTCGAGCGATAATCCGTCGGTGTTGAGTCTCTTAAAAGCCAGCTGTGCTTCGTTCACGGCGTGAAAACGTACGAGTATTCGAGCAACAATGATAAATTCTATGTCAATCATTACTACAACGATGTATATCGAATTCACGCGGAATTCTGGAAAAAATAGAATTTTTTTTCAACGGAAGAGAGACCAGGCCAGCTTCACTTCGGGGGTACATACCCCGCGGTATTTTCCAATCGGAGGGATTCCGCGGTAAACAATGAGTTTTTTTTTGTGCAAATAATAGATAACGCGCGTCCCGATCACGCTGGCGGATGTTTTCCGTTTGCGCTCTCCGCTGGTAAACGCGCTAATTTGCCGTCTTCCGCGACTGCGACGCTACGGAAGGTCGAGATCCCCGGGAATTGGGAAATAATTGGAAGATTACAGTGATCCGGCGTAAAAGCAGCGGACTAATGCGGAGACAAACAGGTAAACGTCGCTGTCGCCGATAATCCATACTCTCTTACCCCGCATACGCGAAGTATACACCGCACGTTTGGAGGTGGTCATTACGACGCCCGTCCAAAGGATCGAATTATGTGCCGTCGATTTTCCAGTTTCTTGTTTTTCTTTCGGCCGCCTTAATCTCTGTACTTCGCGTATACAGCGAAGTCGAGCCCTTCCTCGAGCCGATATTATGGGAGTCGTGTAGCAAATTTATGGCGCTCATTAACTCATATTCGACAGACTATATCTGCAGCTCAGTATCTCGAAGTCTTTTGAGGATTTATACAGACTTGCAAAGATGCTAAAAACAGCTCCAACGATTTCTGGAGTACAAGCGGCTGGAAATGCAGGGCTTTAACATAAGACAATTCTCGGAGCTACAACCAAGTAATAAGACTTCGTGTTCTGTACACAATTTCGAGACACGGGTATTACTTTAAGAGAATCTTCCTTCCAGACTTGGCAGCAAATATACCGCAAACTGCCCGCGGGCGATCGGTTGGCCATCATTGTAATGGAGAGTTTTGAGAGAGTCGGGAAACCTCCTGGAGGCTTCCATAAGTTCTCTATCCGATAATCAATTAACAGTTTCGATAAAGTCTTCGTATGTCAAGCAGACGAGTCTCACATTCCAAAAGAGCCGAGCATCTCTCGAGAACGTCGATTAATAATTTACAAGTCATAAAACTACCGGTCGAGATTAACAACATGTGCATTAAAAAAAAAAGATGAAAAAAAAGCACCGCACGTGTATTTTGCGTAAAACCGAAGAGGACCTCTCCTTTTTTTTTCTCTCTTCGTCAAAGTTATGGGGCACGGGCTGCAATATTTTTTTTACGCGTTCGCAAAGTAAATTGTTTGCTTTTAAAACAGCGCTGCAAAAATAGCTCGGATGGCATGTTTACACGCGATCCTACGGCGACCGACCGGTAATCGAATATCAGCCTCGATTATTCTATGGACATTCATCAGTGATACGTCATGCATGAAGTGTACTTCATGCGCGGTATAAAGAAGTCGCCGGCGAAGTCTCGTGTAGTCGCGGCATATTCGATTCGAGTCTAGAACTTGCGACAAGTATCGACCTCGTAAGGAAATGGGTATACAGCGTGTACCGCGACATGCCATAGCAGAAACTTCAGCATAGCGACAAATATTTGATGCGACATCGCACTTCCCTCAAAATTTCTCCCTCAACATTAAGTGCCTCAATTAACTGTACTTTAAGTAAGCGAAATACCCAGCGTTAATAAATAATTCAAGAGGTATTAACACGACGACATTTAAAAAAGAGTGCCTCTCTTTAATAAGTACATTTGATAAGTCGCTTCAGTACGAATCGCTTTAAAAAGTAAAAAACATCGCACCATTGTCCTTTATTCTTTTCTTCGGCTTCTCGCCGAAGGTTTTATTCTGCGATGCTATCTGGTGGTTTCGGAACCACCCTATATAAATTCGTTGGCCATTTCCTCTACCAAGAGGAGGAGATAATCAAGACGAGCGTCTTCAAAGGAGCGACGCGGCTCATTGGGTCCGAAAGGGTTTCATTCGCAGAAGGGCGGTTCAGAAATGTTCGTAAAGGTACTTACGTGGGCCGTAGGTACAGCGTCGTTCCTCCGACTGAAAGTGGACCTAGCCGACGTCGATGGCGCGTCGATAATAGAATCACTAGAGCACTGCCACCACCGTTGCCGTATCCCACATTACTTGCCATGCCGACAGTCCCGAAATCACTGCACAAAGAAAAAGAGGCGTGCACAAAGGAGATCCTGTTCGGTGCGTAATGTAATATCTGGGTAATTACGTTTTACGCAAACAACGGTATATCAACGTCAAGCTCGTTGCACGAGGTTTTTTCCCGTCGGCATTGCTTTCACCGACGGACTTCCGGAGACCGGGGATAAAAATAATATTTGTTTATCATTCCGGTAAAGGGTTACGGTGTAATAATGTAATACAATACGCGCTTGCGAAATTGGTCGGTCGGTCGGTCAAACTTGCGACGTGCGCGCGTTGTTTTCAATCCTTTCGTTTAGCACAGTTATCAATGAGCGACGATACGTTGGCATCGAGAGTGTGTGAGTGTGCGACGTATGCGCGTAAAACGTGAAAAAATCTTTTTTAAGAGCGGAGTCTCAGCGGACTGTCAAACAAGTATTTTTGTAATCGGTAATCTTGGTAGATTCGCTACATCAAGATGCGATCGAATAGAGATCTAAACATTTCAAATATCAAATTCTTTCTTACTTATCTTGCGTGTTCGATCGATGCACGTACGTGAAAAATAAAAGCAAAACTGCCGTTGACAATAACAAATCTCGCGATTAATAGTTAAATAAATTGACTTACTATCTCGGATCTCGACATTATTGCACGAGATATATAATCAAGTAGAATCTGTTTTGTAAAGTCACGCTGTATTTACAAATCTCTCGATAGTTGCGATAGAAAGTAGGTCAACTATCACATATTTAGAAACTTGTCAAAGATCTTATCTTTGCGACAATGTCGGTTGAATTTTCAATTGATCGCAGAATATTTCGCATTCGTGTTCTAAATTTTAAATTTCGCTGTCGCTTTGTATTCCGTAAAACTCGATTAGCAAGTACTTGTGAATTTAAACAAAAAAGTGCCCCTTGCGATAAAAGGCCTCTTCCTTCGTCTTGTTAAATGGCGAACGAATTACGTTTGAATATCGATTTATTGATTCACGGCAAACTGATAATATTTAAGATTGATTTATGTAAAATTTTTCTGTCGCGTCATATTTTACAAAACTTTATTAGCACGTTCTTGTGAATTAAAAAAAAAATGTTTCTTGCGATAAAGGGCTTTTCCCTTCGTGTTATTAAATTCACGGCGAACGGACAGCGTTCAAATATCGATTATTGATTCAGGGAAAATGGGGTTTATGATCGATTTATGTAGGCAAAAATAAAATTACATAAAAAAGTGACGAAGAAAGTGCGAGATTTTCTAAATGCTCTGGTAAATTCGAATATCCTTAGTGTATTGCAAATGTAACGTTTAACATTTCATATATAAAATCACCAGTCACACCCGTACCGTAAACGTCTATCATGTGTCTGGTTTTTATATTGCAAAACTTCACAAAAACTCCCAGTGAAATATACGATATTTCATGTTCCCTGGTGCTCTTTTAACGTCCAATTGTTTAGCACAATCGGATCTGATTGAAGGTAATTGATAGTATTTGCGAGATGAAAATTAGATATCGTGTTGAAATATTGCAAATATATGTACATGTATATATGCTGCCATCACTATAAATTTTATACGATGTGTAAATACAATTTCCTCTTCCTCTCTCTCCCTCCCTCCTTTCCCCCCCCTCTCTCCTTCTCTCTCACTCATGCGCAGAAAGCTTATCCTGTAATTATGGAATGAATACGTTCAAGCGAAAGCAAATTTTGCTCGATGCAAATATAATTTTCATCCTCAAGGGCGGCCTATAATATGAAGCGCGACCCCTAAAAATAGCAAAACTGAAATAATGTATCACTTATACACATTTTGTAATTATTATTAGTCACAATAGATAAAATAAAACCTTAAATGAACTTAATTATCTTGATAATGCGCAGTTATGTATTTAGAAACAACGTTGCGTGTACCTACATGTTAAAACGGAAAATGCGAAATACAAATAGTGAACATGTGTAATTTAACGTAATTGGTTTCATTAGTCGACCAGAAATAAATATATGAAAATAGATATTATAAAACGTGCGTAATTTTAATCACGAGATTAAGCTCAAATGAAATTTTAAAAATTTCACGTACTTTTTATAATAAATTATGAATTTGTAGCGATTCAAAATAATATCGTTTCTATCAGGTAATTCAATTTTTCCATAGCATTTAAAAGAATGTGATTTAAAAATAAAAGAGAAAGCTACAATGTTTGTTCAAACATTCATGCTCCCAGTTACTGTTATTTTCGTAAGTTTGCTGGCAATTTTCTTTAGAAATCCAATAAGTGAATTCCTGATACGGACAGATACGAAAATTCTTCATATGGAAGATCTGATATCTTTAATCCAAATAAAAAAAGTGTGTTTCTCGTGATCGTATAATAATCGATCCAGCATTAATCTGTCGAGGGTTATTAAAATTATTTTATCACGATAAGTCGATTTTCGCGCAATATTAATTTTTCATTGGTTTGAGAACTACACGCCTCCTCTTATGAATGTTTTACTTCCTTACTAGGAAGGGCGAAATTTTGCTATCGCAGGGGCAGCGAGATTTCAATGTGTTTCCCGACGAAAGCTAAATTATAGAAGCACGGCGACGGCAATGGCGACGAAAACGACGACGACGAACGAATGTCTGGCTTGCGCGAATCGCCAAACCGACCACGCGGCCGTTCTTTACTCCATTCCACCTTCCAGCAGGTTGTCGCGCACACACTTTCGCAATGGAATCTCAGTTTTTTTAAAGGCACGCATACGCGCGCACGACCGTTCCCGTTGTCCCGAGCTGATCACGCTGCGCCGGAGGAGAGCAAGTATCGTCGACAAACGCGACAGTAAGGTTCGGCATCGCGAACGTCAGCGTCGTCTTCCCTGTATTCTCCGAATCGATGCGCGCTCGCGCGCGTGTCTGCATACTCGTGCATTATGCATCGATTCGCATTACCCGTGAGGTATTGGACCTCCGAGAATTTTAGGGCGCTTCAATGATGCAGACATCCCCGGGATAATGGGGCTTTACGTATCGCGTTTGGTTTCATTGTCAGTGAGACGCAGGTGACTCTTCAACGTTGCGACGACTCGGGTTACAATCGAGCACACAGGGAATTGGGAAAGTCATGTGACGTGTTACTGCTAAACAAAACGAGACTGACGTTACAGAAACGCGATACACCTGTAAGATAAATTTCGCATTTGTAGGAAGAGTCGTGACGCAACGTGAGAAAAATGGTGATGTTAGAATAGAAAATTCGACACCCGAGAAATATATATCTGTTCGGGATTCTCATCTCTCTTTTCTCTTGTTTCTTAGATTTAATCGAAGTGAGATCATGAAAATAATTTATCTGAGAAAAATATTCCTGTATATTTACAATTAATAATAATTTAAGAAAACAACGATGTTACCAAACCATGAACTTTCCATTAACCAATAGCGACCGAGGAAAAAGTTTTGATAACCACGATACGAAATACCATTAACGATTTTCTCATGTTTCTATGGAAACTGAAATAAAATATCGAATAAAGGGAGAGAGGTGCGAGAGGGCGGCAGAAAAGAGAAACCAAACGGTATTGCATCCCAAAATTTTCTCGTATCGTCAAAATTTCGCCGGCGTGTTAATAACCCGACAATACACGGCTGATTTTGCGAATAGAAATTCCTGTGTCGCGCACAGGAATGTAAACGAAACTCTGCGGGTTGAAACGACACTAAACGTGGCGCGTGTATGCGGTGCACGTATGCGAATATCCGTATCGTTAGGATTCCACTTTGCAACGGAGAGACACTTCACGATGTCCCACGCGAGTACAAACTCAAACTTTGGAGAAGTCCAAAGCCTCCAGGTTCTCCACCTGAGTGCCACCACCGTCACGGATATTTGTATTGCAGCCATTCGCTCTCGCAGAAGCCGCTGCGGCAATATTTCGTGCCAACATAAGCACGCGCGGCTTCGAAAATTCCGCCCCGCCACGTATAACAATGTTACTTGCATCGCCCATATCTTCGCGACGGCGGCGGGAGCCATTTCCGCGTCGGTACGCCCGAGTGCACCACCCTTCAAAAATTCATCTCTTTGCGCGATATTCTTGCCAGTGGGCTAACTAGGGCGTGGCACTGCTACTAGGTGGGAACTTTTAGACTAGATAGAAATTTGAAGTCTTGAAATTCATTCAGCTGCGCTTCAATCGAACTGTCATATACGTATACGGAAAGTATTTATGGCGAAACATTATTCGCGGGAAATCTCATACCTAATTAAATCCATTAAAAAGAGCCTGGCGTCAAATTGTTGTTGGAAATAATTTATCTCTTCGGTGAACGATAACTTGATAAATGTTTTTGCGACATCGTTATTATTCATAATGTATACATCAGTTGAATCTTTATATAAATTCGATGGGTGAAATTGGAAATTTATTCGCGTCGCGGACGCAATTACCCGCAGATGATTTTTGTTACGGCTTTGATTATTATGTATTGCCACGATTCTAATTTACAACAGTCATTTCTACAACGCGATAATATCATTTTTAAAAGCACGCCGTGTCATGACGTTGCATATTCCAAGATTTATTCTTTGTAGCTGACCATTTTCTACTTTTTATCTTCCCTCGTTTTTCTCCCACGTCCCTGCTTAATACTACCGCATTCATGTATTCTAATTGCAGAAAATGTAACATAACCCAGCTATAAAGAATAGACCTGTAAAGAAATAAAAATTAACAAAAATACATGTACATACAATTATTTCTAAATTTTAAGTATTTTAAATTGTAAACTTTTTTCTAGAGAAATCTCTCGTGATAATTAATTTTATTTAAAAATCATTGCTCAACTCAACGTTACTACAGTAAAAATATGTAGGACAGTCATATCAAACTGGGATTTATTAAATCCCAGCTAATATCAGAGTTTAATAACAGAATATTTTTAGATATTTAAAAAATAATATAAAATAGCATAAAACATAAAATTGTTTAAATATTTTAAACTAAGTTTGATCCTTGAAATCAAATTGTACCAATAAAATTGCCAAAGCTTCAAATCATTTTGAAACTTTTTTTTAATGCAAACATTATTTTCAGCAGTTGTGAAAATAATGTTACTACGTTTAAGGGTTAAAGAAACCGCGTTTAGCACTTAAATATATCTATGCATCTAACTTTGCGAATCTACACAACAATTGTACATAAAGTATTATTATTATTATCATTGGAATGTAGAGATGACAGATACGCTCGATGCAGCGTATTTAAATACAAAGCGCCGTTACGAATGTTCGTTTCGCAGCGCTTCTATGTTTACGACAAAAGGCATTTCGACGACTGGATTTAGAAGTTCTATTAATGGAGTAGTTAAAGACGCCGCGACCAATGATAAATTCCGTCTCACGTGACCTCATTCATGACGGAAGAGTAGAAGTTTACGGTGACAATTTTCGTAAATGTTTTCGTTATCGGGGTTGTACAACTTTCCGAAATATATCGGTAAATTTTCCGTTCAGATACACGTGTACCATCGTGCAACCCCGCCGCGAACGTAAATATCAAATGAGAGAACTATTTCAATTTCTGTTTGTACACGAGATACCGCAAAAATATCTGATTTTATTTTTTTTATTTACACAGCTTGAATGTTATTTCCTTGTTTAAATAACATCGAAATGTGCAAAACTGACGCGCAACTCGCTCGCATGTACAACACGGGGGTTCTCTTGTATAATTAATTGCAACACCTTTCTGTCGATCGACCGCATTATTGTCAGTAATCAAATTATAACGCATCGTCTGACCAACGATATTTTCACGAGAACTTTGTTGTATTCGTAGGGATTTCAGCGGAAACAGTTATTTATACACATTCACGCATATTTCATATTGTAAAGCTCCACATCCGAAATTAAGGAATTCCTGTTTATAAAACAAGCTATTTCAAATATGACAACTATTTCAAATCGGCCAAGGATTCGTTGTCCGAGAGAGGAGAGCGTTAAACGCGTGCTATCGCGGCATTAATCGGTCTAATGTACACATACGACGGTAAAGTAAAATATGTAAACTGTTATCGCGGAAAAAACGAAGACCAATTATCCAATTAAATAGCGAACTTGCGATCGACATTTTAATATGCTAATGCACGGAATCATTAGTCTTCCGTGTATGCTCAACGCGCAAAAACGCAAACTGCACGTTTCACCGGTCGACGCCTATTAATTAAAAATATGCAAAATTGATTTATGCACCGCGTAAAAAAAGAGGATTAACCTGCGAGAGAGCCGATTTAATAATGATTCAACTTGCGTAGAATATTTAACTAGACGTACCCTCCGGTGGGACGTACCCTCTGAAAAGGGTACTCTCTCGATCGCAAGAAAGTCTGGTAAACACGCAATTGCATCTACTGCCCCACGGGACATTCAAATTTTACCGAGAAATTACATTCAACGAGAAAACAATCTGGGGCCGTCCCACCGTAATTTTGCCGTGCTCCGTATGCGTCGCGAAGTAAATTAAAACGAGAGGCGTAGCTGCTCTTTTTTTCACCCTCGTCGCTCATAACTTCAAAGAAATGATCGCGACTTCAAAGAGAAGGCGAGAGAAAAGAAACTGAAACGTGTCTTCGAGCCCTCCCGCCCCGCTGATCAAAATTGAAGAGAGACAATTCCGCCTGTTTTCTTTGGAAAGAGACTCTCGACGTTAGATTCTCAAGTGGACACCTGGCTCGACACAGCTCGGATTCGCTATGTAAACAAACGATTAAGGCCATAAGCTCGTAAGCGGTGTCCCCCCCCCCTCCCCCTGCCGTTTAGAGAACCACCTATATATAAACCGAAGGTTTTTCATCTCTTTACACACGTCGGTGTCGTATCTGTATAATTAGATCTACGCGTTGGATTTTTACGTTTTACGTCTACGTGCCGTTCTTTCGTACGATGCCTAAGTGTCGTATCTTTATACGTGACACAGGCTCGTTTCACGTAAACCATGTACACATTACATAATAAATGAATGATTCGCGTGTTATCTTTACGTTTCGCCGTGGTACTTGTCAGAAAACGCGTACTGCTATTTTAGATAACTTAAGTGACAGAAAGATAATAAATAGCTCGTAGTTAAACTTCGGCTTGCTGCGCGAACCTTGCGACTTCACTTAGCGAGGACATTATGCATGCCGATGCATACCAAGAGATTATTAATTCGTAGAAGAAATCTATTATCGATCCGTCGACGCAAATAGAAATGAGAAATTCCGTCCATCCGCAGCTAATGTTCATTTCTACCGATGCAGATTAACTTTAATCTCGGTTTATTTAACTTACACAGTAAAAAATAAAATGTTAATTTTAATATTTTTCACATGTCTCAGAAAGTCTACTCTAAATTTTAAGTTAAAAATAACTCATTCATCGCGTGTTACTTGCTGACAAACTAGAAATGTTAATTAATTAACACTATACATATTAACATATGACATTAATAATTTTAACTTAAATTACATGGAAACATTTGATTTTACTAAGTTTGATTATTTTATATGTCAAAGTTTACTTGAAGATTTGATTATTTGAAGATTTACTTTAACTGTTGCTTCTGTTAAAATGACTTTAAGACATGTTGATTTTTCGAATTGTGTTAAAAGAACTTGAAATAAAATTCAATTTCTAAATGGCATACATAAAGTGTCAAGGTGTAACGCTGACATAACTGTAACACATGAAAATGTTACAAAAATAATAATATATCTGTTGTATGTTAATTTTACATTGAAATAATAATGAAATCTTGGCAACGCAAGACAATTTTACCATATGGACGCACCATTTTTTACTCTTAATCTTTTTCTAATTCTTAGAACTAGAAAAAGATAAAGAGGAATTAAGTTAATTCGAGATTAAAGTTAATCTACATTGGTAGAAATGGGCATAAGGCCTAGAGAAAAAATCCCGGCGAGATAAATCACGTTAACGAGAATTATAGCCTGTTTACGCTACACGATTCTTAAATTACCATACGTCATGCGAGAGATCTACTCGCGTGTATAAAAAAATGCCAGTTTCACGTAATGCCGCATTTTTATCTAAGCGGTACAGGGCCACCGTAAACGTGCGGCGTTTCGCATATTTCACAGTGTTTATACACAGGTATGTAAAATACACTGAAAAAAATGTGTAAAATACACGAAATCTCGACAAGGAGTGGCGTGGCGTGGCGAGATGAGACCGCCTGTCGCTCCATTCTCCCGTGAAACCAGCTCCGGACTAGGCGCGATTTAGCGATTCACGAATCGCCACTCGCGATTCGTAGTGAATTCGCAGAAACTCGTTGCTCGTCAATACCCATCCTCCGCATTGTTTAGCGGAAACTTCATTGTTCGTATCGCGCAGCTCTATACACGAACCAACACCGAATCGATCGACTCGTGTGTGTGTGTCGCGCCCTTCGATTTCGTGAAAAAAACCTCTCCGCTCGGACGAACGGTAAACAATGCGGACTAGACGGGTCCGCCCATTCGCGGCAATTTCGCGAATCTCGAGCCACGAGAATCGCGTAGTCAGTGGCGGTTGGTTTAACCGGGAAAAAGCCACCGCGGCATTGCGGAGAGGCGAGATCCGTTTTCGTGTGTGTATACAAATAACGGGGGGGCCGACGACGCTATCGTAGGCACGACGCACGGCTCTCCGCGGTAAACATGAAAACAACACGGGGCAACACACCTTCACGGCCGTATCGCACGTGGCGGATCAGCGCGCGCGTTCTCGCTCTCTCACGCACACGTCAACAGGAAGGCCACCGCTTAGTCGGCGTCCTTAGTCGGCGAAGATAAACGGCGATACCAAAACACACACCGGCGCGCGGCGCGACTCGGCGCGTCGCCTTCTATTCGGAGAATCCGCTACCACGGTACGAGCACGCGTCGCTTCGCCGATCAGTCTCTATCGTCTTTGCCGTCGCCGTTTTCGTCCTCGTCGTCGCGCCGAGAGGAACACACCGGCGCGGCGGGTCATGTGTAACACGACGCGACGCTACCAACCTATACCAGCGGGGAGACGACGACGACGGCGGCGGCGGCGGCGGCTCTCGTTCGGATCGTAGATATTACGAATGCCGTCGGTCGAGCAGGTCGAGCTGCTGGCTGGCTCGTACTCGCTCGAAAACACGGCCGCGCCGTACGCCGATTCATGTCTCTCTACCGCTCGCACGCTACAGATACGAAGGAATGAAAGGGCGGGCCGCGGGGGAGAAACGAAGAGTGAGAGAGAGAGAGAGTGGGGGGGGGAGTAGTGGGGCGCGACTCTCCGGCCGGGAGCGACGGATGGGGGAGGGATACGGCGCGAGGGTCGAAAGCGCGGGCGCGTGGTAGGGGGAAATCGACGGGACCAGGTCCGGGGCAACGACGACGATGGGAGAGAGAAAGAGAGGCGTAGCGGGAACAAAAGTTCCGACGCGTCGCTCGGCACCATAAAAATATTTCCGTGTTTCGGGTGCGCGTCAACGATCGTCGGGGCACCACCGGGGCATCCGCCTTTTTACAGTCTTGGCTCCCTCAGCCCTCCCTCCGAGGCCGCGAGCGCTCCGGTCGTCCTTTTGTATACTTACGACGAGGAGCCGAGCGAGAGGGAGCCGCGCGCGAGTAAATGGCGGAAGACGACCGACGCGGCGAAGGGCGGCGCGAATGGAAATGCTAACCTTTGAACGATATTAAGTGTGTGCGACGCGTATCGCGCGCGTGCGATATCTCTGCTCTCTCTCTCCGTCGAGCTCCTCGAGCGACTTCGGACTTTACGCGCAAGGCTTTCGATCAGCTTTCACGGAAATACGAGGCGGCGAAATGTCACGAGGCGCGCGCGCGCTTGATGCATTCCATACGTCTCGCGGTATCTTCCTTGGAAATACGTCTCTCGAACAAAGAATACTCGATATCCTTCGAGAGCTATCTGTATAAATTGCCCATAAAAACGTTTCCCTTTTCCGCGGCGTAAACCCTCCGTGAAAGAAAAGCTGGGTGTACAAAGCCGGTATATTATGGGACAGGCGCCAGCTAATCGAAGGAGAGCGGAAATGCCCCAATGACATGGAAACGCGAGATTACACGTTTCAAAAAGTCGTGGAAATATCGGCGATTCCATACGCAAATGCGACTTTATCGCACGCGGAAGCACATTTTTCACGATATACCTAGATAATTTTTGCACGGGCCCCGGTTCACACGGTACTCGACAATTTATAAATTAAGCGTGACACGTGTTATCGCCAGCGGCGGATTTGCAAGAAAAAGAACGACCCCTTATATCGCATATAATTGTCCGTTATTTATATCTATTTAAGGACAGGCGAGTGGGTTCGAGCGACAAGGATGCGGCAGCGGCAAGAATGCGAAGAGCACAGAAATTTCCAAACACGCTATCAGTTTACGAGGTCACTGTGAAAGTTAAAAATCTACCTATATTTTCTGAAATTTTACACACGTGTGTATAAGTAAAATTATATAAATATCACATTTAGATTTTCCTATTGTTATATTAGAAATTGCAATCAGAAAATCGATAAGTTTCATTTCCCAATTATTCTTCGATGCTGAATTATAGACTAAATCTATATATTTTTTGTAAACATCGCGTTCAAAGATTGATAATTTTACTATCATCCAATTTTTTGTAAGAAATATATAAAGACAATTAATAATATAAATTTTTAAAATAAATAAAAATATATAAATAAATAATACAATAAGTTTTTAATATTTAAACTCGTTCAGATTTTTTTTCTAATCTCTACAGCGAAATTAACTTTTTTAATTCGTTACGATGGCCTAACCCTTTAAACGTAAACTTTGATATTACTTTACGGCGGAATTCAACAGTATTAATGTTTCGGTCTTAAAGAGGACGCACACTCGAGCCGCACTCCATACCTTTGACGGTATTTACACACCAGCGTTTAGCCTCGAAACTTGTTATTAAGTATAGAACACTTACATTCGATCAATTCACCCGATACGTAATTAACACGCATTTGATCTGCCTTGCGTTTATCGCCTACGAGCTTTATGCGTTTGTCGATACCCTACAGGTTATATATATATATCTCGTAGTGTCCCGTGACATCAAGTACGAAAACGTATTCCGCGGACCCATGAACATGAATATCACATAATTCCATATTGCATAACACGGAGGAGAGGAGGGGGATTAGAATCGGACCGGTTCATTCAATGCAAAACGCGCATTGTCCGTTTCGTACCTTACACAGAGTTGTAAATTACTCCGTACTGTATACGATATTTTTATCGCCGCTCTCGAGATAGTGGCTTCCTGGGGTCTTTAATTTACTCTACGCCTTATCAGATCGCGCTGCGCGAGGAATATATTTATCATTCTAAATTACATGAGCCGTTTGTTTTGACAATTGCGCAAGTGCAGTCCCGAAAATCTTGCTGAAAATGCGCGCCGCTCGATATTTTTCTACGCCGAGACACCGTTAAACGTTTCGGAATCGCATTCACACTTTGCGTTTCTAAAATAAGCGACGTAGATTATTTATAGCCTCGCGAGTAAGTTAAGTAGTGCATAAAGCTAGAGGAATTTTTGTGTACTTCTTGGAAAGAGAGAGAATGTGAGAGGGAGAAAGTCAGAGAAAGTGAGCTCAGATGTCCGTATTTTGCACAATTAAAAAGATTGTAATGCCAAATGACAGTTGGGATAATTATGATAAAGCGACACCTTTCGATCTTTAACCCACTCATAACGCTACAAATAACCGATTGTTTTGCGGAGAGCGCGGCACGTAGCGCAAAATATGCAAAATTATGCGTGGGAACACACACAAATGCCGATTTGTTCGGTGGTCATTATGCAGTTCTTGCGATTATTAAAACGGAACACGGGCGAAAATAGACGAGATAAACGTGGGCGGGCGAACGACGGCAAACAACCAGCGTTTTCATCGCGAATTTAACGCCGTGTATGAATGCGCAGGGACAATACATCCTAAATTCTTAGCCAACTCCGAATCGGGCACATCCCAATCAACGCTATTGTAAACAGCATGCCGCCAGAAACACGTGAAAACATGCCATTTTTGGGCCTTTCACGCTTCGATTTACATTGCAGCGAGCACGGAGAAAAAGCGGAAACTTTATTGTATATGCAAGAGATGGAAAATATGAAAAATGAGTAATGTTATCAAGCACCGAAAAACGCGGCCGTCATGGTTGTTAAACGTAAAATTCTGATTCCGATGATATGTACACAAAAGACGCAATCTCTACGATACACAGAATTCAGGTTAATTAACGTTGTTGGAAACCATGCATGAAACAACATTATGAAATAATATTAAATATGGAGTGAAAACCGCAATGCTGAAGATTCGTGCTCGCGATATAACAAATTCATTTGCATATTAAATTTTCTCGTGCTAACGTTTCTCGTGCTAACAAAATCTCTGGATCTCGATAATATATGTATCTAAATAATATGTAGAACGACATTTTTTGGCGTACATTCGGCAATTTTTTTTTAGGATCAACAGATCAATTAAAAGAATATTATAAAATGTATCTGAATTTTTACAAGAATGTGAGATAAAATTTTATTACTTTCACTTCCAAGTACGATTATTTAAGAGCGTAACACAACAATATAACGCATGATCGAGTGTAATCCATTAACCTGGTATTCCCTTGGCCACTTTTTCTTTCATACCTATCGGAACGGTTGAATGTTTACGCTCACCTATCTAAGTTCCAAGATAAGATGTCGTCTGTTGATCGATCGTATCGGTAGAATGCCGAAACTTTCCGAATAATAAAGATCGACGGCGAGTAACGTCGGCATTGTAAAGTAAACGTGTTAAAAATTATTCTACATACAAGTTTGAACACGAAGCAGTTGAACTTATCGTTATAACTTTCTCTCAGCTAATTTATTTTTTTAACGGTAATATTCAATAGTCGACAACTGGCCACATTTATTTAAGATATAAATTAAATTACAACGTTTCGACCCTTGGTTTGGGTCCTTTTCAAGTGAAACAACATTAGTCATGAACAAACAGAAATAATAATAATTGATATAGTTAACATATCGAAAGAGCAGTACCTAAAGTTATATATAAAAAAAAACATTCTTCCTAACATGACAAATCCTCATCCATGAGAACGTTCCCTGACAAACATATCAAGGCTAGAAAAGTATTAGTGATGTTGAATACATAATCAAACATAAATCGCCACAATAATCTCAATATAACGTATCATATTACTTAAACAAGTTTTTTGATCAAATAAAAACCCATATGGATGAGTCAAATAAAAAACCAAGAATAAAATTTGGAAACTTACTTGTCATGTATGTCAAAGAGTGAAAATCATAAACAAAAAAGAAGTCATTAGAATTAGATGTCACTAAACGTATATATTATTTTTTTAACAAAAGAAAAGTTATGTCAAAATGCATTATTAAAGTTAACACGGCAAATATTATTCTACATACAAGTTTGAACACGAGGCAGTTGAACTTATCGTTATAACTTTCTCTCGGATAATTTATTTTTTTAACAAAAGAAAAATTATGCCAAAATGCAATATTAAAGTCAACACGGCAAATATTATTTTACATACAAGTTTGATCACAATGCAGTTGAATTTATCATTATAACTTTCTTTCAGTTAGTTAATTTATTCTTTTAACAAAAAAGAAAAATTATGCCAAAATGCATTATTAAAATCAACATGGCAAATAGTATTCTACATATAAGTTTGACCACAAAGCAACTTGTCTAAAGAAAATTTTTGTTAGTTAATTTACTCTTTTGAAATGGAAAAAGAAGAAAACGAGTTTCCGTACTTGCGTACCTCTGCTATGCGGACACGAATTCGTCGCTGAAATGCGTCGTTAAAGTCAACGAGACGAATATACCACATATAAGTCTGAGCACGAAGCAGCTGAACTTGTCCGTCAAAATTTTCTGTCAGTTAATCTAACTTTTGAAAAAGGAAAGGGAAAGAGACCGAGTTTCCGAATTTGTGTCTTTTTGCCACGCGGTCGCGGATTCGACGCTGAAATGCGTCGTTAAAATCAACAAGATGGATATTATTCCACGTACAAGTTTTAGTACGAAACAGCTGAACTTGCCTGTAAAAATTTTCCGTCAGTTAATCTAATTTTTGAAAAAGGAAAACGAAAGAGACCGAGTTTCCAAATTTGCGAAATTCGTTCTCTTTTTACCATGCCCGCGAGTCCGTCGTTGAAATTGCGTCGTTAAAATTAACGCGGCGGATAGTATTCCACATACAGATCCGAGCACAAAATAGTTAAACTTGTCCGTCAATAGCTGGATTCCGTAAAGCGCATATGCGCGCATTTTTCTATAGTAAACGTTACGTATGCAAATATGCGCTTTACGGAATCCAGCTAAAATTTTCTGTCAGTTAATTTACTTTTTTGAAAAAAAAAAAAGAAAATGAAAACGAGTTTCTGGGTTTGCGTTCCTTTGCCACACGAGCACGGATTCGTCGTTGAAATTGCGTCGTTAAAGCCAACGTGACGGATATTATTTCACACACAAGTCTGAGCATGAAGCAGCTGAACTAGTCCGTCAAAATTTTCTGTTAGTTATTCTACTCTTTTGAAAAGAGAAAGAGAGAAAGAGTTTCCGAATTTGCGTTGTTTCGCCGCGTGCGCGCGCGCGAATTCGTCGTTAAAGTTAACGCGATGGATATTATGGCTGTGTTCCATTTGGTGCTTACAGCGCTCATAGAATCATTCCATCCTTGTTGTTTATCAAATGTTAAACAAGGACAAATGATGCTCGCGAGCGCTAAGCGCCAAATGGAACGCAGCTTATTTCACATATCAATCAGCACGAAGCAGTTGAACTTGTCCATCAAAAATTTCTGGCAGTTAATTTACTCTTTTGAAAAAGAAAAAACGAAAACGAGTGTCTAGGTTTGCGTTTCTCTGCGCGCGTTGAAATTGCGTCGTTAAAGCAACGCGACGGATATTATTCGACATGCAGATCTGAGCACGAAGTAGCTAAGACTTGTCTGTCAAAATTTTTCGCGAGTTCTACTCTTATAAAAATAGAAAGAGGACGAGTTTCCGAATTTGCGTTTCTTCGTCGCGTGGATGCGCATTTGACGCCGAAATACGTCGTTAAAGTTAACGCGGCGGATATTATTCCACACGCAAGTCAGCACGAAGCAGCTGAACTCGTCCATCAAAATTTTCTGGCAGTTAATCTATTTTTTCGAGAAGAGAAAGAAAAGGAGAATGAGTTTCCGTATTTGCGTTTCTCCGCCGTGCGTGCGCGTTGAAATTGCGTCGTTAAAGCCACCGCGACGGATATTATTCCGCATTCAGATTAGGGTACGAATTATGAATTTATTCGGAAACGATTCCGTTCGTAATGATAGTCACTTGTTCTATGCTTGTCTTTGTCTTGTCTTTATGAACGCGATGGATATTATTTCACATATCAATCAGCACGAAGCAGCTGAACTTGTCCGTCAAAATTTTCTGCCAGTTAATCTATTGTTTCAAGAAAAGAATTATTTATTGTTATATTATTTATTATTTCATCGATATTATTTCACGTATCAGCACGAAGTAGCTGAACTTGTCCGTCAAAATTTTCTGGCAGTTAACCCTTCCGTTACACACAGGCGTGAATTCGCCCCAGCCCGTTTTTCAACGCTTTAAAACAACCGGGGTTAGGGTTTGGTTCTAAGGCACTTTTAATCAATAAAATGAGTTTTTTCGGTGTTGTACTACATTCCACGAGATTTCATACCCTTTTTCCATCAATTAAAAAAAAAAGAAGTCAAAATCGCTCAATTTGAAGTGAAGTTATGAGCC